>JBAMYA010015948.1:0-22207 GCA_037176975.1 Arrhamphus sclerolepis | reverse complement strand
CCCCCCCCCCCCCCCCCCCCCCCCCCCCCCCCCCCCCCCCCCCCCCCCCCCCCCCCCCCCGTGTATAATTATTGATAATATTAATATAACAATAAATAACATCGGTATAAGTATAGCCAGCATTTATGGGCCAAACTATTACAATTCTTCTTCCTTTCATACCTTTTTTATTACCGTTTCCAATTTATCTAGTTCACTAATAATTACAGGTGGAGATTTAAATACAGTTCTCAACCCTGCACTAGATAAATCTAACAACCCCAATCGAGCATATAATCTCCAATCTTCAGAATCAAACAGTTCATGGAAGATTTTGGTCTTGGAGATGGTTGGAAGTTAAAACACCCATAAGATAAATTATTCTCTTTTCACTTACAAGTCCATCACTCCTCCCGCATTGACTACTTCCTGATTAGCAATTCCATTATCTCAAAAAATAACTGACATAATAATGCATCCCATCTTTGTTAGTGATCATGCACCAATTACTCTTACTCTGAATATAAATAAACCTGTTAAAACCAACAACAGGTGGTGAGAATAATAAGACATAAGTAAAATAAATTTCTCATATTTGATTGTAAAAACATTTACACTATATAATTTTACTCCATCCTTTATTTTTGGCGTTTGCAGGGAGTTTTGACCAGTTTATGTAGAACCATAATCTTAGAACTCCAGGCTTGGCATCCCTCCTCCCGGTCTCTACTTGATTTTGAATTGTTTTAAATGGATTGGCATGTTATTATCTTGGAGACCTCCTACACATCCATGCACTGCAGTTAACCAACCAATTGCTCCCATATGTTTCAAGATCAACATTAAAACAGCCCCAAAGGTACGCAATGGCTCACCTTTTCATATTAGCTGAGATTTTAGAAATGTTAAAAACACATTTTCTTTTCTTTGGCTTTCACTCTCAGAGATTGGACTGTCCTGTTATTTCTATTTTACTTTTATGTATTGCTATTTTTTTTAAATTTTAAGTTTAAACATCATCTTTAGTCCAAGCTCAGCACGTCCCCGACAGCTTCTTAATATGTGCTCTGCTTTTAAAGTATGATTTTATGTTTGTAACGGCTCAAGGCAGCAGTTCTTTACTGTCTGCCAATTGAGTCTTCAGTTTAAATTCAAAGGCTGACAAATGACCCTAAAAATGAAATAGTTAATTCTACTATTTTCTAACACTAAGTTCACTGCATGTATCAATCTTAGCTTTGGAGATACTGGTAAAAATCTTTTAAATTAACGTTTGGTTTGTTTGTTTGTCTTTTGCAGTTTCATATGGATCTTAACTCTGTAATAAAGTGTATCAATCTATCTTATTTTTTATCATGATTTTTATTTGATTGCACTTTGGTCACTGTTTTTTTTTTCTCTTTTTAGTGCGCAATATTAAATTTAACCTTGATTCAACCCTGATATTTTGCATGCCACAAAAAAGCCTACTAAAACATTGTTCTACGAACTATTAGTTCCAACGACAAATGCAGTTTGGCTTGGTTGTGCTTCAATAATAGTTATGTTACTGACTCATTTCAACGCTCTTTACACGCTTAATTTCGCATGTTTATTGGTCTCACTCTGTTATCTCTCTCGTCTAATCGACTAAATTTAGCACTACAGCCTCGAGCTAACACAGGAAACCGGTACCTCCTCCACTGGAGCCTGTCAGGACTTCTCGTGGTTCTGACTGGATACTATTCCCCTTCGGTCTGTACAAACCTCCAGCAGATTCAAGTCAACCGTCACAGCGCGAGCGTCACTCAGCTCGAGGCAGCTGCACCTGTTGCCAAGGAAACTGCAACGGGCGGGAAAATCACCGACAAAAATAATAAAAAGGTGAGTTCTTGGAAAAGAAAAATCTGTTCCAGAACAGGTGAAATGCGTTTTTAACTCGATTTTGTCGAGTTATTGTTGTTTCTTATTGGTACATATTAACAGTAATTGGCTAAAGATAGAAAAAAAAGAGTAGTTCAGGCTTTATTTTCTAACTTTCTTCAAATATTGTTTTTAGTTACTTGGTGTAGCACTGTGAAATTTTGCAACTCAAAATGTTGTTTATCAAAAAGCAAAAAATGATATTTGTTTTTGATCAAAATATTTGTAAGTACTATAATAATTAATTAATAATTAGGGAAAAAATAAAGATAAAATGAGTAATTGGTACCAGAAATCTCTAATGGCTTCTCTGATGTTTGAATTTTGCCTTTTCATTTTAGTATAGTGGTAAATTGAATATTTTCGGGTTTAGAACTGTAGGTCAAATGAAAAAAAAAAATGTATTAGAGGTCTATTATTGGCCTCTAAGAAATTATTTTCCCCCACACTTTTTAAACATTTCTTAAAAAAAAAAAACAAAAAAAAAAACTAATGGCACAATTATGATCAGCCTAGTGCATTTTTTGTTTTCATTACTTTTATCTTTTTATTTTTATTTTTTATTTTTTTATGCATGTGTTTTGTGTGTGTGTGTAATCCCACATACACATGTGCATTACAACATTTTGTCTACAGCCAGTGGACACGTGCTGTTGGTGTATACACTGGGGGGGTGGTTAAATGTCAGTGAAAATCTTGCTTGCAGGTGTTGCAGGGCTGCAGTGTCAGTTTAAACCCAAATAGGTCAGTGGTAGCGGTTGGTATCCTGTATCGATTCCCAACAGAGCTTTATTTTCCCCAATGGCCTGATAAGAGGTGGATTGCATCACCAGGAATTGGGTGAAAGGTGAACATGTTTGGGTTTAAATAAGTATAAAAAGAAACAGCATTAAAAAGTGCTGTTGTTTTAACCTTTAGGTGTTGTCACTCTATGTATTTTTAGAAATTGGCCTGTTGCAGGTACATGACCTTGTAATGGATAGGAAAGAGAAGGGTCCAAAATGCAGAGTTGCGGAGCTAAATGTGGAATAAACACACACAAGAGGCAAGAAGGAGGTCTGTTAATAGCAGACCCACAAACGCTTTAACTCAAATGAATTATTTTGAAGGTGGCAGAGTTTTGGTTAGCTATGTGCTGTATCATATGTGTTTGATGTCTGGACTTCATTTACTGTGGCAATATCATGATAATTTACAGCCATCTTATTTTAACCTTTATTACCACTAAATTAGCTCTGCACCCAGTATAATTCCAAAAGGCTATTATTATTTTAGACCATCAAAAAATGACAATTATAAGCAGGGACACTGCCACAAATGAGCAGATTCTGATCATTCAAATTCTACAAGCATCTGGATCGATCTCCATTGACTTGTGTGAAAATGTTTAACTTTGTAGCAGTAATAATAATACTTAGAGCTGGGTATAAAAAGTTTTAAACCTGCTTTATGCTTCTACACTGGACACTTCATGCATGTTAACAATGTAGTGGAAGATGTTTCTGGTCCATCTTTGGCAACAATGATAGTACGAAATGAGTGTATGATAATATGCACATCAGTTTGATGGTTTACTGTTGCTTGTGCAAAATATCTTCATAAGTTTTTTTCTTCTTTTTTTTTTTTTAATCAAAATATGTACACTTTATGAACTAGATGACATAAGACTTTGTGTTATGTGTTGCAAAACAATGTTCCCGACCTGATCGGAAATCAGGGCTAAATACATGATTTCCAAACGATCGGGATTGGGAGAAATGATTGGATTTTTATTTCACAATATTACATTATTTTTTTCTTACTGTTAACAGTTACAATTTATGTCAGTCGGGCAGTAGGCATAACCTTCAACCTGGAGCAGCAACAACAGCTAGTTAGCTGAACTGGCAGGTTGTAGGCTAATTTATAAGTGCAGAGTAAACTTGAAGCAGTCTCCTCGCCATTTCAAAAATGTCTTTATTTGGAAATATTTCAAACTGGACAGTGAATGCAGTGATACAGCCACAGTTTAAGAATTTGGACATTTTGAGTGTTTTTTTTTCTTTTTTAAGCATAGTATTGGAATCATGACTCAGTATCAGCAAGTACTCAACATCAAATCACTCAGACTCAATAACACACGTTATTCTTTCCTTTTTATTCCTTCAGAAACCCACAGCCCAGCCAGGTGTTTTGTTTTTCCTTGAAGATCTCTACTGCTGTTGAAGACCATCGGTGATGTCGTCTGTGGTGCTGCTGAATCTGCTGCGCTCTGGTTGCTCCTCCATCGGAAGACAAACCTTCCTCGCTGGACGATCGTCAGCAGAGACGTCCGCACAATCTGCACAGGTGGGTTTGTAGCATATATACATATATATATATTCTGTTTGGCTGGTCGCTGTTTGGGGTCACCACGGTGGTGTGACGATAATGGTTTTGGCACGATTTTGGCAGGATTTATGGCGGAAACTCTACTGACACAACCGGGATTCAGCTCAGACCTCCCTGTAGCTTTCTGGCTTAGCACTACTTATTTTTATAAAAACATAATACATTCTATGAACAACTTCCTGTCAAAACAGGAAGTAATACATGCTCTTTTTCCACTTTCTCTCAGAAGATTTGCACCATTTCAAATTTTTTACATGGTTAGTTTGTGTCCAGTCTGGTATCTTCAAGATTTTAGTGAGATATCCGGAATTGACCTTTCGCAAAGTAATAACTAATATTTGTTGAAATTTTTTTTAACGTTTTAAAAGAGCCGGGTTCTGCTCAAGGTTTCTTCCCAAGAACAAGTCTTTTCTTGCCACTAATGGCGTGTAAATAGGCGCTATATAAATAAAATGAATTGAATTGAAATGAAATTTATCCCCTTGTGTTTTCAAATTCCTCAGTTTTAGTGGCCTGATCTGAAAATGCTTGCAGGCATATTACTGATATTATTTTGCATTTAAATCCAAATCATGACACTTTTCTGACTGCTGAGCTTTAATAGAGACTACTCAATTTCCGCAAATTGGTGCCATTGTTATCTGCGATGTGGCAGTAATGCATTTCATTTGGGGCTTTATGAAGATGTGACCACTTATGGTAAAGAAAGCAACAAGTAATACAGATTATTAATTTTACACCACTTTGTACCTGAATGATCGCCCTGCAGGTGGGTGGAGCTTTGTTGGGGTTGGTGGGTGTGCGTCGGGCAAGCGGGTCAGCCCGATTTGACACCGATGGCAGTGGTCAGCCGGTAACTTGGGACTCGTTTGGTATCTGGGACAACCGGATAGAAGAGCCAATACTGCTGCCTTCTAGTATCAGATACGGAAAACCCATTCCACAGGCAAGTTAACATTTAGATTATTGATTTTACAGATGGATGGTAATTTGGCTAAATGTCATAACAGGAGGATGAAGGGTTAAAGAAAGTGATGTGTGAAGGGATGGATGAAAGAAGGAGAAGATTATTCCTTTAACCTTTGCTCTCAGATCAGTCTGTCTCGCGTTGGCAGTGCATCCATTCTGGGTCTCAGGAAACAGAATGAAGACCGTCTCCGTATCGCTCGTATCCACGACAACGTGCTTTACTTTGCCGTGTTTGATGGCCATGGTGGCCCGCACGCTGCTGACTACTGCTGCACCTTCATGGAGAAATTCATCAGGTTGAGTACTCTTGAGTTAAGGCTGACGGAAATGCTCATAACAACCTCACTTCATGAGCTGTTTAATGTCTTTGTACAGAGATGCTTTGGAGGAGGACGATGACTTGGAGAGAGTTTTAAAAAAAGCCTTTTTAGATGCCGACAAGGCTCTACACACACATCTCAGCTACTTCAACAATGGTAAGGAAACACTATAGTCACTAAATTGTCACCATCTTTGATACGATCTTTGCTTCATCACATGTGTCAAACTCAGGACCTGATGCATGTCATTTGACCCACAGCAGCATGCAGAGATGACATTTCAAAGCAACTGCCTGTATGATTCAGCTCTGATATCAAAAAGTGGAATAACTGAGGAGGAGAGTAGCTGGTTTATGTCAAAAGTCAGGATTTAGCAAAAGTTTAAGGTTAGGTTGTAAATCAGAAGTTGTCATTTTAGGACAAAAAGTTGAACTTGCACAAAATTGTAATTTATGTTGAAATGTAGCAAAAAGTTGATGTTTTCTAACAAAAAGTCACAGTTTTGTGAAAGTAGTGATGTTTGATGATTTTGTACATGTCATGATGTTGCCTTTTCATGGAAGTCATTGTGATTTTACACAAACAAAAAAATAGTACAGAGATTTCTATTTTATGATAAAAGTTGCATATTTTTTTAAATTTGAGATGAATAAAGATGCGATATTACGAAAATCCACATTTAACAGCTAAATTAGCTTATTTACGAAAGAGCCATTTCTTTGAAAGTTGCGATTATACAAGAAAAAAATTGTGATTTTATTACAAAACCCTTAATTTATGCAAAATTTGCAATTTTATAATTGTTGTAATTTCATTTCCCAACAACAAAACTTGTCATTTTAAGGTAAAAAGTCATATTTTCTGAAAGTTATGAAGAGAAGTTTGTGACTTTTACAAGAAAATAAAATGATTTTATTGATAAAGTCTCAATTTCACATTGAGAGATTTTCACCATTTTTCAACAAAATTGACTTTTTAACGAAAAAAGTTTTTGTTTTTTTTAAGTGCAATTATACAAGAAAAAAAAAGTGATTTTAGTACAAAAACTTCATTTTAATAAAAGTTGAAAATTTTGTGAAATCAGAATTAAGAATTACATCCAATAACTAGCAGGAAATCTGACAACATAGCTGGTTGACAAAGTAACGAGTTAATGATTCCATATATTGTTAAACATAGTTGACAGAATGTAGCCAAAGCATATCAAATCTGGACCGCAGTCAAACTGTTTGCACTAGTTAAGCTCATTAAAAGTCAAACATAGTCTTTGTAATATGCATGTGAATATATATGAAATATTTAGCCTGTAAAAACATCTAGAGCAAATTTGCTTCATATAACCTGGCTTAGGACTGGAGATGTCTTCGTTGACAGGGAAGCTTTCGAGATGTTTCTGCCTGTACGTCAGCTGTTAACCCCTGGCGTCATTTGGTGTTTTGGCCTCTTTTGTTTTGTTTTTTTAAGAAGAGGCTTCAAAAGAACTCTTCAGAAAAGCTAAGGGTGACATCACATTGTGTTTGTCCAGAACTTTTTATACAGTCTGGTCCTTCCCTCTGACAGACACTTTCTTCTACACCCTTGTTGTGAAATGGGCTTTAAAGCCCCTTCACCCTGTTCCTCTGCTTCAGGTGCCATGTTGGCATACCACAGCTTCTTTCTTACGTAAGTCTCATCAGTGGCTCCCTCCTTTGGAATTGGGCCAGAGAACTGATCTGGACCGAAGCTGGAGGCTCCAATTTGGAACAGGAAGATGAGTCTCCAGGCGACTCACTTTTTCCAAGCCCTGACTGTATGCAGTCTAAAGTTTTTTGTCTTCCAAGGAATGCAATGACAAGCTGATCTGTAAAGGTTTAAAACACGAGAGTTAGTTAATTACAGCTGAAACAAAAAAAAACTAAAGGCAGCAAAAAGAAAGTCTCTACAGTTATAACACACACCCCAAACACAACTTAGACGGAGGAGTATTCACATATACGCTAATTAGGTCATGAACAGGGTCCAGAGCTGTTAGCACACACTTCCCGTCGATCAAGTAAAGAAGTAGCTATATATCCCCAGAAACTCCCTGTTAAATATACTTGCTAATAACTCGATGACAAGAGATTACACTAAGTGCAGTTTGTACGATTTGATGCAACAAAACCCCAGAATCATTTACACCCCACAAACAAACCAAACATTAATCCACAGCATTCCCCTAGCCCCCAAAGTCATCCTATAACCCCTCATCAAACACACATGGGAAGTTGATCAGCGTTCTGACCGGTTCACCTGCGTGCAGAAAAGTTTGTTTCGCAGGAGAATAAGATAGGCCTCCTGTTGGACCCGACGTCAGCACGCTGAAATAAATGGAACAGTCTCACCAGATCCTGATGTCTTTAGGTCTTAGCATGCCTTCCCTGCAGACCCGGGTTAGGAAGAAATAATATTCCACCGCAATCCATAGTCAGAGTGAAAAAAACATCCAACGGGTAATCCAAGGCAATGACAACACGCAAAACCATCCTCCACAGGTGCTTACCTGAGGTAAAACCAAAAAAAGGAAAAAGCCCAAAAAAGAAAAACACTGTCACTTCCTCCTTCTCTTATAGTCTCCTCCCCCTTGACCCCCAACATCAATACAATTATATACACACGTATACCCACATATACACATACTCATGCACATATGTTCCATACAACAAAACCCAGGTTCATTATTCATTCAAAAAGTAATCAATACCGTTCAAGGATGCTAATGACAGAAATGGTCATACTACAGCGTAGACAACCTCATAAAACAAGAAAAAGAAAATGCATCTTGTGCTGTACTTACGGCCTGTGACCATTACACAGTTGGCTAAAAGTTAGAAATAGATGATATTGTTGAAATAGTCTGAAATAAAAGACAAAAAAGCTAGAATAGTTCTTCCATTAAAGGAAGGACTAGAGGGAAGAAACTGTAAAACTTCTACACATTCACGAAGGACTTATCTCTTTTCCTACCTAGACTCCTTCCTGACAGCCGGCACCACGGCAACAGTTGCTATACTACGTGACGGCCTGGAGCTGGTGGTCGGCAGCGTTGGCGACAGTCGGGCGTTGCTTTGCAGGAAGGGAGGCGCCAACAAGCTTACTAAAGATCACACACCCGACCGCAAAGACGAAAGGCAACGGTATTTCAGCAGATCCAACACAGTTAACCTTGAAATAAACATTAACGGGATACATAAAGCTTTGCAAAGGAAAGCAGCGGTCTTCTATACCATAATATTAAACAGGTTCTGCCTTTGCCAAAGCTTCAATGCATGGTTATACTATACTCTTTTACAGTTGTACTATTACTATTATCCAGCCTGGCCAGGTAATTTGTAAAATTAACTTCTCCTTTTTTTTCTTTTTAATAAAAAAAAAAATCCAGATTTTAAGACAAAAGAGTAAAATTATACAAAAGGTTCAGTTTTACAACTGTTGTAATTTTATGTTTAAATGTTGCAAAACAAATTTAGATATTTAGCAGCAGAAAGATTGTAACGTCTTGATCTTTCAGAATTTGCAATTTTACGACAAAATTTGCTTAATTTATTTACAAAACAATACGTCAACCTCTTATTTTAAATTTGTAAAAAGAATTGTGATTTTAGTACAAAAATCTCAATTTTATTATAGAGGTCAGGATTTGTGTAAAATTATAGACTTTATGACAAAAATTCCCTTTTGTCTATGAAAAGATGTGATATTGTGAAATTCACCATTTTATGACAAAAAAAAATTTTTGTTTTTGTATTTGTTTGTTTGTTTTTTAAATCAGTTTCTATTCTACAAGGAAATTTTCTCATACGAAAGCCTAAATTTATGACAGATTGTCTCTTTTTCTTGTTTGTTTTTACGACCAAGTCCAGCAGCTCGGGAGAAATGTGACAACATAGCTGGTTGAGAAAATAAAGAATAACTGGCCCTTTAACAATAACCATGGTGATGATGTGGCCCCTGATCTATGGAGACGTGTCTAAAACACCTGGTGTCGTACATGAAGATGAGACACCCCCACCAGCTCACTGCTTTTGTGGCTGAGGAACATCGGCCTTCAAAGAAAGATCATTTCAGCTTGGCAACTTTATTTACGACCTTCATTACTGCGACCTTTAGGCTAAGGAGAACAGCTCCACACCTCTACCAGAACCGCAGCCCTACAGCCACAGCAAACGGCGCCAGCACTCAGATACGTTATAAATAGACTCCACGAGTGTTGTGTAGAGGCAGGACTCGCTCATGGGGCCCCCCTGCATTCATGAGTTTCATCCAGCATCTGAAAAATGAGCAGAGCTGCGAGACCACCAGCTTGGGATTCCCTTTATATAAGGTTATGTAAAAGCAGAGCGAACCTATGTTTAACTTCCAGCGTCAAATGTCAACCTTTAAGTGTTGAGTTTATTTGGGCGTGAAAGCCATGGACCTAAACAAGCTGCAGGTTCGCAGAGCTGTTATAATAGAGCAGTTTGCTGATATTTACATTATGCAACTGCAGTTTTCCATGTGACAAGCTGGTTTGAGTGTATACGACGTGCACGCCCACTGGTTCAAGTGACCTTGAAACTTCGACACCAGCTATGCTATGCCAAGCTACTCTGAAACATGGAGGCCTTGGGTGGAATTCTCATCACATGATTCGCTCAAAGAAACACCCGCCGACTGAACTCTGGTGTTCAGTTTCTGTGGTGCTCAATGAGATTTCCATCCATAAGTATATTTGAGAGCCGCTATAGTTCTGCAAATGAAGGGGATACATCCAGGGGTGAAAGTAACCGTTACGGTCCGGTACTGCGTATCACGAAAAGATTCAGTTGTGGTATGCAGTACCAGAAAGATGGGAAAGCAGCTGCTTTCTATAAAGCACACATTCAGACCCAGTCAGGGCCGCACTCTGGGTCAGAAAATTAATCCGCTAGCAATATGCAGTGTTGAAAACTGCTTGGTCTGTTTAAGAATTCCTTGTAACTCATTCCAAATTGTTTCTGAACTCTCAGCGCTGCATGTGGGTTCATGCTAGACGGAGCCTTTGCCAGGCATCTTCTTCTCTTCTGCTTCTCTCTACCTCCCGTCAGAGAGAGCCCAGTGGTCTCCTCTGTGCCCAGCCGTCGAAACGTGTACCACACGTTTAATTTGTTTGTTTGAAAATGTCCCAATTAAAATCAATAGGAGTGTAAGCAGTTGTGTTTTTGTCAAGCTTACTGGTTCTTTTATCTCAGACAATACTTCTTTGGGTGTTATTGTGTTTTTGTGTTATTTATGATACAGAACAGCTTCGAAAAGAAATCACTGGAGCAACAGGTAGCAAACCTTCTGGGAAGTAAGGGAATTACATTTGACTGATGACATTGAGGGAGCTTTTACACCTGTTGGTCCAGTACAGTTGTTCACTTGTGCCCAAAATGTGTTACAATGTTGCAGTTCTCAACTAGTTTGGTTCACATTCACACCAGTGTTTTTGCAAACGAACCAACCACTGTCAATGCCACTCATGTGGCGGCGCTGTTCACAAAATACCGTGGTTTTGGGTGACGTCGATGAAAGCTGATTGGCGCAGCATGTGAAGAGGGAAAAATCCCGGAAAGAAAAACATTATGCCGTTTGTTTATTTCTTAACGATGATCGGCTCTGCTGCTAGTGTTTGCAGCTGCATATTATTACTTTGTGCAGCATAAATACTGCTGTTGTTCTATTATGAGACTCGCATTCGGCACGAGAACACTCTGCGGTTGTTTTTGGAGCGGAGAAGACGTGTTGTACAACACCATCACCATCGTCGGCTCCAAAACAAACTCGTGCGGAGAAATTTTATGCTTCCAAAAACACACCACGCGTCTTGCTACGGAAGCTTCGGTTGACCAAAAAGCTACGTACATACCAGAGTAGGTCCGAATCGAGGCCAAGCAGCGTTCTCACCAGCAGCAAACCGAACTGGAGCCGATTCTTTAGTCCGCACCAAATTAAACTGGTCCGCTTTCACACCAGCCCAAAAGAACTGCACTTGCAGCTGTTCCAGACTCCAGTCCGCTTTAAGCGGACCAAATGGTGTAGGTGTGAAAGCACCCTTAGTTTGTCACAGTCAGTGAAGTTGCTTGGACTAAAAAAGTGTTTATTCATGTTTGTGAATTTTGTTTGAAAGCATCTGCATTTTTAAACTGTTCTCTCTTTCTTACCTCCCTCCTCTATCCCCATTCTCTTCTGCTTTAGTTCCGTGGGTCATGGTGAAGAGGCCACAAATGCTTCAAGCCCCCGACATTTGTGCCGTCAGAACAGTGATGGATGTCAGGCAATCACAGTGGCTACCAAACCTCCTGAACACATCATAGACTGCGGTGACATTGTCTGGGGCTTAGCCTTTGGTTCCTCTGTGCCAGAGAAACAGAGTCGTTGTGTGAACATTGAGTGGCACCGCTTCAAGTTTGGCCAAGACCAGCTATTACTGGCAACAGGTCTCAACAATGGTCGCATCAAGATCTGGGATGTTTACACTGGTGAGGACATAGCCACCCAAACACACTGCCTATTTTCAAGAAATTTTAAAAACAACATTGCTTTTTTTCAAAAAAACAAACAAACAAACAAAACTTAAATTTACACACTCAAGACTGGTTTAACTTCATTAGGCATCCAATCTTCTAATGCACATTTCAGAGATTGTAAACAATGGCATGTTGTTTTAATTGTTGGGCCGATACCATTTTTTTCTCCTCTTTCTCATGCAGACTATGAATCTAGGGCTGCATTATACACATACAATGTCTTCCTGTTTTGTCACCTAAAATGTCCAATGGCTTCAGTGTCTTAGTGGTAGTACTTATGCCTGTGCTGTGGGATGTTTGGGTTTGAATCCCAGTTGCATCAAGAAGAGTATCTGGTGTAAAACATTATGCCAGACATCCTGTATCTTTGTTGTATGTTTTTCGATAAGGAGTGTCTGCTGAATGTAGTGTAAAATGTAAATTTCCCCCAATAGTAAATAGCTTATTCATGAGAGGCTAGTTGAGTACCACAGAACATGACATATAAGGGGTTTGCACTGCATTTTCAAAGATGGTGCCACTGCATACCTGCGACTGTCTCGCAGGCTTATTTTGAATTGCTTTTATTGTTGTATTGCTTTGAGTTTGTTGACAAGATATGAGTGCTCTGTTGGTAAAACCTCTCTGGGGATGCAGTCAAAACCATGTGCTCTGCGTACACACAAAAAAAACCCTTTAACTGCATCTCACTTCTCTGCAGCTTTTAGCAGCTCAGTACTCAGTGTATGATAATCTAAGTCCTCATCAGCTTGTAACGTCGTCAATTCCACATGCACTGATCTTTTGGACTAAGTGGCTCCTCTTAGAATCAAATATTCCAAGCCCATGATAGAGCTGTGGCTGAATGAAACTGCACGTGTGCTCTCATATGCTGTCTGAATATAAATATAAAAAAAGACAATCTTCAAATCTCTTTCGAGAATCTTTGTGACAGTTTAAAATGATTACCAAAGTGCTGTTAAAGCTGCAAAAACACATTTTTATCTAATCTTATATGAAACAATTCTAACAAACCTCAGTTTCTTTAAAGACTCTTAACTCTTTTAAATAGTTGTGACTCCAGATGTATTGTGCATTCTCAGATGTTCTTTGATAGATTTCTTAAAGGTTACATAGAATGGTTGAACAAGGTATTTATACTTGTTCTGTGATGTGATATATATAGACAACAAAATTTTGGTTGGGTATGTGATCCCTCAGAAGTTTCCTAAAAATCTCTGTATGTTGGGGGATTTTAAACGTGTAGTTTTGCACCCATTTGGCGTCCTTTTGTTCTTATTGAGCAACCTCAATATGAAATGCAAGCACTTGATGCTGATTGGCTGCAACTTTCTACAGCTATGGCAAATGCACAGAATTTAGTGTTTAGATTGGGTCCAAAAAATCCATCCCCACCCAACCTGAGCTTGTGTAAGTCCTATCCAAACCCGACCAGGTGGGGTTTCAGGCCGGGCTTGGGCAGAGAATTCAAACTCTATTTGCTATATGTTGTGATAATTACGCCATAGCTTTATATAACATAAAAATACTATTTTAAAAAAAGTCACATACCAGTATATTCAGCCCTAACCGACCCAACAAAAGTGGTGGGAAATCACGGCTTGATACCCAGCCCGAACTCGGGACTGGGCCGAGTCAGGTTTGGACAGAACAGGAGGGGGGAATGAGTAGGGGTGGGAGAAAAAAAAATCAATGCATCGCCTTGAACGATTCTGAATTGATTATGCCAAAGGCATCATCACCAAAGTTGTAGTAAAATACCCGGGTCAGTGCATGATTCTTTTATTCTGTTTTCCAAGTTGCGAGATTGGAGATGGCTGACTTGTATTTGTGAAATCCTTTGTGAAAGAATCTATTACATTAGAAACAAGAGCATGTGTCATATTCATTCATGTTTTTTGAGAAAAAAACATATGAGAGCCACATGTCGGAAAAATAAGATATGAGGCCCGCACAAGGATTGAGGAGCGCGTTGTTGAAGTGTTGAAGAGCAGGTTCTGTTGTTTGAATAATACTGGTGGAGCACTGGTGTAGCCTACAGACCAGAAAAAACACGCACAAAAACCTCATTTAAATATGGTCTCTCCAACACATTCTGAACCTGCCACTATTTGCGCAATCACTCTTAGTAAATGACGTGCAAACCGTTGTTTCACCTCTCGCGCAAAATTCTGGATTGCGCGTTCAAATTACTACATGTAAACTGGGATGTTGATCAGTCTGGCGCTTAATGCCACAGCTGACAGAAACTGAAGAGAAGAACGATACAGTTGCAGACCATGTGTGTTTTTAATGTTGCAGACCACAGTTTTTGCAAATAGTTCAAAATTTAAACTGGTATTGTTGTGCATCTTTAGTGTAAACTTTACCTTCAAGCAAACGCCCCCCAAAAGAATGTCAGCGCCCCCCTTTTGAAAATATTGCTGCCAGCGCCCCCTTTCATCCTCCCAACGCCTCCCAGGGGGCGGTACCGCCCCTGTTGACAAACACTAGTTTAACTGAAGCAGTGTGGATGGTTGACCACGGCTCAGCTCAGTCAAAACATGACATTCAGTGATAATAATAGGAAATAAAAGTATGCTCACTGTTGTCTTTCATTCCAAAACTGATTCATATTAAATATTACATATAATGAATGAGAGGAACTTTGACTGTGAAAGTAAGAGCACTGCGAAAACTATTTAAATGAGAAAAACAATAAGCAGTGATATATGTGTTTTTTAGAGCTTCTTTATGACCACAGAAATAGGGAAAAAAAACAGAGGTGAAGTTTTATTACTCTGAAGGTGTTATTTGGGCTGTGCTCCAAATAAATCCTAACTAGTAGCAAAGTATCAGAGCTGAGAGAAAATTAACTCTGGAGTGATTAAAGTGTAGGCTTCAATGAATAATTCTTTGTTTGTGGTGGCTGTTTAGTTTTCTTTAGCTTCAACAATGAGGTGCACTGTGGTGCAACATTATTCTATTAAATTTTGTTATTTTCTGAGGAAACTGCCTCCTACATTTGACAAATCGGCCGGCGTTCAATCAGTCGGTGTCACTTTCTGAAGGTTCCATCTCAGACTCTATGCCATTGAACTTTTTCCGATCATCGTTTGGTTCCACTTCGTCTGGATGTTAATCTCCCTCAAGCTAGTCAGTTTGTTGCTTTAGACAGGATTCAGTGAGGTGAGGGTGGCCAACACGAAACGAGGCTGTAGCCGTGGAAGAGATGTCAGTTCACATCTCCCATATTAAAATAAGGTTATCTCACCTGCATGCATGTATGTAGATTTGCATGTATTGAGTCCATGGTACCTTGAGTTACCGCTGTGTCCAGTTTTCATGAGGTATTTTGGATGCATGAGCCTCTGGAAGGCCAGCAACACTTGTTATCGAAGCTGTTATGATTCATTTCAGTGACTATGGAGGGAAAAAGTGAAACCCACATTGTGCTCAGATGGTCAATGTTCTTATGCTTTATGTTCACACTAAGAGGTAAACAAAATAACTCAGATTGGTGTATGGATGATGCTAGCACTAAGGCATCTATTATAGTTTTCCCTTTAACATTAAGCAGCCAATACATTTATGGTAAAACAGGGGCAGGTTTGAAATCTGACTCAGTGACAGAGAGCCGTATGTGAGGCCAAGCAAGATCAGACCCCTGCCCCCCATACTTTCATGATATAAATAAATCTACCAAGTCACTTTAACCTTGAATCAGACAACTGAGCCACCTGGCTGAGTAACTATCTACTGATCTGATCCAACACATACATGCTTTTACTTTTTTTCATATTCAAGGCAAACAAACAAAATCTAACAAACATGTGAATACAGTGAGTAATTTACAATAAACGGCTTAGCCAATCAAATGGCTCTTATTTTATCTTTCTGATGTCTTTTGAAGCTGAGAAATAAAAGGTTTTTATCAAACAGGAAATCCCTCAGGTTTTAGGATGAGTTTTTATGTATAAGAGCTGAGGTCTGAAGGTGTAAAAGATATAGAGGAATGTTTAAAATGTGATATCTCAAATGTTGGATAGGATACAGGCTCAGTTTTCTGAGTTCTGGTAAAATGCCATAGTTTGTCCTATCAGTGTGGTTCATTTAAACTTGTCTTACACCTCAGATCACAACCAATTTGGAATTCAGTTCAACAGTGCTTTATTAATCCCCAAAGGGATTAATGATGTTTTGCATTAACTGTGATTCAGTATAAATGGTTCTAGCTGTGTTCAGGAAGGATCCCTTGTAGCGGTCTGTGCTGCAGTGGATCTGAAGAAGTCTCTCACTGTGCAATAAAACAACTCTTACAGGCACAGGGCAACTTGAAAGTTTATCTTTCATATAACATGGCAAATGTTTACTAGAAAAAAGTACATTTGAACGGTTAATATGAATGTTCTAACAATATTTTGCAATTGCAGGAAGTCTTCGATCCATGGAAAAGAAGCAAAGGCGCAAAACCACTCTGTGTTCTTAAAATAAAATGTTATCAATGTAAACTGATAAATGTTAGCTGTGTAATGGACTCTTAATGACTCTGATGACATAATTCACCCTGTTGTATATCTGATGTAACGAGTTCCTGTTAGTGGTACGTTAGTGTACGATGACAGTTACTGCCCCTTTAAGAGTTAGAGGATTGAAGTGCACATTACGCTTGGTTTGCTGTTGATGCTGGTCTTCCAGAGAGTTTGCTCTCTTTTTTTGTGGAGCCAACAGCAGAAACTGCCCGATTTTTGAGTATTTCTACAGCTCAATTCTGAGTATCATGACATCACCGATGACATAAGCCTTTCCGAGCTATTGAAATTCTAAGCCCGCTCATTCCACAGACCAGACATGTGGAGTAAGACCACTTCTCATTTCAGGGCTTTGAGTAACTGAAGTGTCTGATCATACCAGTATTACCAGTACCATACCTGGTAATACAAGCTTACCAGAATAGACAATATGCAACATCTTGAAAAAAACACTACAAATTTGTGGCAGCCAGTGTTTGGCATATGTAAAGCTCCACTGTTTCCACCAAAGTCCAGTAAACACGGTCAAGTGCAGAGACACATCAGCCACCAGTCTCCCCAGTCACTTCTGCATCCCATTCATCATGCCCTTCTCTCCGCTCAGGATACCATCAAGAAACTGAAGGCACGAGAGATGGAGAAGACTGCCTTGCAAGACGTTTGCAGCAAACACGTGGCAGAAATTGAAAATCTCAGAGGGAAGCTGTTAGCTGTCAAAACAGAGCAAAGTAAAATTGGAGAGGAGAATGAAACGCTTAAAATGGAGAATTCAAGGCTTGTGCTGAGTGAATACAGCACTTCTGAAGCTCTGGAGAAACTTGACAACCTTCATGCCAAGACCGAAAAGGACAATGAAGGGATGAAGGCCAAGATAAAGAAGATGGAAGAGGATTTCCAGAAGCAAGAAACAGCCCAACAAGAACTTCAGCGTCAATACCTGGCAGAAATAAGCGCTGTGAGAAAGGAACTTTCGGTTGCAGAGTCTCACAACCAAAAACTGGAGGAAGTGTCAAAGAGAGATGAAGAGGAAGAGAGAGCTCAAGCTGCATTTCTTAAGCAAAGAATGTGCATTCAGAAAGAGGAAAATGAAAAGCAAACTGGATATCAGTGGGATGAAATAAGGAGGATCAAGGAGGAAAAAGAAATGCTAAGGAAGGAGAACACCTGGCAAACCAGCCGCCATGCCCAGATAGAGAAGGAGGAGCAATGTATGATGGACAGGCTAAAGAACACGCAGGGGGAGATGCAAGGCCTCCTAGAACTGATAAGAGAGCAGCTGACAATAATAAGCAGCTACAGGAGGAAGCTGGTGATTGCAGAGGCACACAGGTCCAAGCTGGAAGAAGAGCTGAACAAGTGCAAGAAAAGATTACAGGAAATGCCAACAGAAGAGGATGATTTGGAATAAATGATATGTAAAAAGTGAGCAGCATGGTGGCGTGTTGTTTCTTACTGTTGCCTCACAGCTACTTAGCTTTCTCTCTGTGTGCAGTTTCATGTTCTAGCCGTGCTTGCGGGGGTTTCCTTCGGGTACTCGGGTTTCCTCCCAGAGTCAAAAACATATACGTCGGGAAATCAGTGATTGTAAACTGCTCGTAGGAGTGAGCGCCAATGATTGTCTACATGTGTCCCTGTGACGGACCAGTGTACCCCACATTTCACCCAAATAGAGGTGGAACAAGCTCCAGGAGGTCCGTAAATAGGAATAAGTGGGTGCCTGTAATCAAATTTTTGTGATGTCCTTTTCTTTTTGAAAACTACATTTCTTAGTGAAGGCATTTGCATTTATTTGACTTTACACAACAACCTGAACCACGCGTGTGTTCGACCCCTCTATACATATGGACTATTCCCGCAAATCTAAACTTCCTGAAGGCAACGCAAAAGAATCACTTTAGCATTTCTGCTTTCAACCAATTTAACGAAATATGTGCCCATGTTTACTATGACGAATAATTCAAGAATAATAATGTTGATAATAATAGAAGTTATTTAAAATGAACCCCTAGGGCTTATTAAATGAACACGTCGTCTACATACACATATTTCAGAAAGCACGATCAGAGTGGGTGTTAGGGTGGATAGTGTGGGTAATGTGTGGGTAATGGAGGAGGGATTGCAGAGCTACTTAACAACAGATAGTGTAACTGTGAACGTGTCACTGTTGTTGCCAGATGTTACTATACCAGATATTTATCAGCCAGCTGAGAATTTCCATCTAATGTTGTCTACAGAGAGAGTTGTCTGGCAAAGGTGCATATGACGTTGTAACCCAGCTGCTAAAACAAGCCCCCCCTGCAGTCCTGAAAAACTAATAAATTACATCCAATACATTCAAGTCTATAAGAAGTGGTTCTGAAAACTTTTTGTTTTTTTGTGTGTGTCCACCGATGGACTTCATGGTGTTGTGATGTCAAATAAACTTTCACAAGTACCTGCAGCTCCTCCATGCACTCTTTTATCTTCTCCGTCTGGTCTCCGACACACCAAGCCAGACTCACGTGGAACGATGGATCCTAAGAAACGCATGAAAGGGGACACTGGCGAATGTCCACGACTTGATTGTTTGAATCATTTGTTTATATTATCAAGAGAAAATGGTGACTTAAGCAAGTAAAACCAAAATATTCAACTTATTTAGTTCATTTGTTCTAAAGAAAGCAAACAACATGTCCATAACATCTTTTTCTCCTCGGCTTAAATGATCACTGACCTTGTAGAAAGTGTCCAGTTGAAACTCTGTCATTGTTTTGTCAATGACTCGGACCAGATCCAACAACTGAGCGTGCCCAGTAGCCTCTATTCCCAGGAATGTCCTACAGGGGACAAGACTCGTTTAAAAAAGGAAGAGAAAGAGTGTGAAGTGATGCAGGATAGCTCAACGGGATGAGCAGTCTCCCCACATACAGAGGTTCGGGCCCTCGCTGCAGCCGGTCCAGTCTAGAGTGATCTGAAGTTTAAGAGCCGTTACTACATCTGCCCACTACGATAGTCGATATAGATAGTCATCTTAGTGTATGTAAACTTCTGACTTTGAAGAAAAGTAATATACTGATTCAGTGATTTGGAAAACATATTTTGGAAATACTAACTGACCTAAAACAGAGAAAGTTTATTCTGATTTAAAGTCAGAGAGTGAGAAAAATAAAAAGCTTCTGAATTTTTAAAAATGAATACTTTCAACTGTAAAGAAAAGGAAAAACAGAAACAAAACGCTAAACATAATCAGAGTTCTTTTAGTGTAGATAAAAAGTTGGAAATTACACAGAACACAAAAGTCTAAATGTATTGTTTGATCACATTTGAGAAACAGAGACAATGTAGGATGTTACAGACTATACCTTGTTCTTTCAGCGTTACAATAGACTCTCAGTGTCGCTGCTGAGCACTCAAACCTGTAACCACGAAACAGCGGAAATTACAATCACCCTCTGATGTAACTATGTCTCCTTCTAGTTAATTCTTACTTTCATGTCAATCTGATCTTTCACAAACATATTGTGTATCCTGTAGTGAATAAGTATAAATAAAAAGTATAATTTTCATACCTTGTGATGATTTTCTCTTTGTTTAAAATATTTCAAATTTAATACACAACACTAGTCTGAAACATCTTTTCTTTTAAGAGCACTTTTCTGTAGCTTATGGAAAGGCCCACAAACCTTTTACAGTGAGCCAGGCTTGCCCTGAGGCTCTGTGTGAAGGGTTGGATCCAGTGATGTCTGAGCACGACCGTCTGAGACAGACTGAGATGGAACTCCTCCTGCGGTGTCATGGCCACACCGCGAGTCCCTGCAGCTGAAAGCAGCTCTTCCAACAGCTCCTGGAACTCCTCCTCAGGATGATCTGGTGAGAGGAGGAGACAGAAAACCCAACACAACATGAGAAATCAGGACCCCACAATGATTTATTTTTCTCTAAGTTGCTCTTACACGGCACGTAGACATAAGTGGCCCAGTTTCCTCTCTCGTGCTTAAAGGAGCGGACACGTCCACCATGGAGGGAGCTGTCTTCAGTCTCTGGATTCACTTCATCTGGAAACATGGCCAGGAGGCAGCCTGGGAGAGGCAGTCTGCGCAAAACCAAGCCAAGTTGGAGATTAATTATCCTTACACCAAACAAATAAGAGGCAGTTTAATTACGAACAACTCAGTACCGGTAGACACTTCCATCCACTTTTACTAATAATATGAACAAGACAATCATTAATCATGACTGCTTCTCATTTAATCTCGACCACGCATTAAAAACCAAGAGAAATAAGTCATTTTCTCTCTTTAATGAACTGTTTTAAAAAGAAAATTGGGAAAATGATTTTGAATTTTGCCCAGGCAAAAGTAACAGTTTAAAATTGTCATGTTTGAGAAAAAAAATGTAACTCTGATTTCTGAGAATTTAAGTTCTGCAAATGTATTGTATGTAATTATTCTGCTGAAGATGATGCACTGTGGTCATACAGGGATGGACATGGTCAGCAACAATACTCAGTTAGGCTGTGGTGCTCTGCTCAATTTGCACTAAGGGGCTGAAACTGTGCTAAGAAAACATCCCCCATAACACCACCAGCAGTAGCCTGGACTGTTGATACAAGGCAGGGTGGATCCCTGCTTTTGTGTTGCTTTTATGCTGTCTGAGCCTCCCATTTCAATGTCACAGCAGAGATTGAGACTCATCACAACATTTTCAAGTCTTCTGCTTTGGTGAGTCTGTGTCAATTTACGCCTCGGTTTTCTGTTCTTTGATGACAGGAGTGGCATCAGATGTGTCCATCTGCTGCTGAAGCCCATCTGCTTGAAAGTTCCACCTGCTCAACATTCATTCTCCTCTGAACTCTGACATCAACAAATGCTGCTCACTGGATATTTTCTCTCTCTCTCTCTCTTTTTTTCCCACCATTCTCTGTAAGCCCTGGTTGTACGTGAAAATCCAAGTAGATCAGTAGTTTGATCTTCAGCAAGTCATCTTGACCACGAAAACATGCCTAAAGTCATTAAGTTGATGCCATGTGATTGGTTATTTGTGTTGAGTAACTGAACAGAGGCAAGTATGTCCAAGGCTCTATTTAAACAGCCAACATGTTAAATGAGCACAGACATGAGATGATGTGTACTTTTCTGCTGCTCACCAGATTTCCTGAATATCTGTCATTACTGATATAAACATGACCGACGAGTCCTTTAGCTAAGAGCATTATTTACAACTAAAACACACCTTGTTTTGGAAGCTAGATCCTCGACTCTTGGTTTCTTTTTGTCTGGAGAGTCCTCACTTCCATCATCGCCCTCCTGCCAGTTTCTCGAACAACTTTCCTTTCTTGGAGCCGCGTCGCTGCTGTCCTCCTCTGAGCTGCTGCTGTAGCCGACCAGCATCCTCGACTGTCAGGACGCCGGTGGAATCACAACCCACACAGGAGCGACGAAAAGTTCATTTCCAGCGGTTTACACTCACACTTCCGGTGTAAACAATCAGTGGTAACCAAATTCCAGGTCCCAGTGAAACAACTCACGCCGCTCCAAGGTTCCTGTCTTCGTTGAAGAAAGAAAGAAAGAAAGAAAGAAAGAAAGAAAGAAAGAAAGAAAGAAAGAAAGAAAGAAAGAAAGAAAGAAAG
>JBAMYA010015937.1:0-17138 GCA_037176975.1 Arrhamphus sclerolepis | reverse complement strand
CCAAACAGTCTGAAACAGCCAGGAATGTAGAAAAACAGGACTGTGAGAGGCCACCCCAAGAAATGTGTAATCTTTACATTTAAATCATTTTATAAAATCCTAACAACACGGTGAGATTTTGCAACATCCATCTTCTCCCATTCTTCAACAATGACCTCTTTTAGTGACTGGATACTGGATCAAGAATGATGCTCAACTTGTCTCTTCAGAATTCCATGTAGGTGTTGGATTGGGCTCAGATCAGGAGACATACTTGTCCACTGAATCACTTTCATCCCAACAGTGGCCTTAGATGTGTGTATGTGCACGACGACCAACTACACAGAGTGATGGTACCATCTGCATTACAACCTGCTCTCCTGAGGGACAAGCTGGAGCCCTCTGGGGTGGCTGACCACCTCACATACCTGGATTTTTTTTGGTATTCCTGGATTCCCTCCTGTCTGCCTTGTTCCATATGTCTCTCAGCCTCACCTGGATCATCAGCCACCTTTACCAGGTACCACCTGGTAAACTAACATCATTGACTGGAAAGGACCTTCAACACTTTTCTCACTGAGAATGGTCTCAGATTTGGAAGAACTGATTCTCATGCCCACCTCTTCACACTTGGCTGCAAACCACTCCAGTGGAGCTGAAGGTCCCCACCCAGTGATGCCAACTGGACCACATCATCTGCAAAAAGAAGAGATGAAATCTTGACACCACTGAACCAGTGCCCAAACTATATTTCTTGTATTTTACAGGCTTGCCCAGATGATGAGCAGCTAATTTTAAATGAGTTTCAACATAGCTGACTGCCTCTCCCGGGTTGTTACATCGACTGTCCACCTGGGTTCGACCAAAGACACTGATGTGCAGTTCCTCAGGTCCTCTATTACAGGGCTGCAGATAGAGCTGTTTTTCTTTTAAACCACTCCTGTGAGAGGTTTCAGGCAATCCTTGGCTGATCATCCTCAATGGAATAGAGATGGCATTCTTCATTCTTTCTGTCCCTGACTGTTTATCAGCACCTGGGTCACTCCCTTTTTGGCACCCTTTAGGACATATCCTCTGACCAGGATGTGCAGTTTACTTCTGCGCTGTGGAATGCTGTGGCTGGAAGCCTGGGAGTGAAACTTCACCTTACTAACTCATATCACCTGCAAGCAAACGGTCTCTGTGAGAGTTTCCATAGATTGATGAAAGCTACTCTTCATGCCTGTCTCAAAGATCAACTGGATCAACACAATCCCATGTGTGTTACTGGGCATCAGAACCACTCCAACAGAAGACCTGCAGAGCTGATTTATGGCCAGCTGCTGCAGGTTCCATAGCATTCTTTTCTAGCATCACTGCTCCTTGGTCTGCATTTCTTCTACTGCACAAGCTGCACACCAGTCCCCACTTCCCATTACTATCTCTCCCAGTCCCTCATCGCACTGGGCTTCAGGTGACTATGTTTTCATTTGTCATGATGCTCACAGTGGACCCATGCCCCTGACCAAATGAGGACCTATTCTGGGTTTTGCTCATGTGTATGTGGCTGACTTTATGATTTTATTTTGAGGTGGTGGATTCTGGGGGGAGGTGTGTTGTGACAATAACATACATAATTAACCACCATCTTAATTCTGCTTTGTTTTTCTTGAGCTTAGTCATTTTTTTTTTGATGCTGAAAAATAAACAGGTTTGATAAGTGTTTTGGGTAGATGTGAAAATTTTCCAACGTTATATTATCATTTTCTCTGAAACAGCTGTAATTCCAGATCTTTCTGAAGTGCCCCACCAGTGCTCCTTGGCTTTTGGACAAATCTTCTGATAATTATTTTCACTCCTCTGTAAGAGGTCTTGTGAGTTTTGTGCTAATCAGGATCAGTTTAAGGTGACCCTGATTAGATTTAATGAGCTGACTGGAACATTCAGGGGTTTAGAAATCCTTCTGGAGCTGGCAGTGATGGGAGTAATGGTGTTAAAAGTAACAGTGTTACTAACGGCATTACTTTTTTCAGTAACAGGTAATCTAACTAATTGCTATTTCCAGTGTTACAACTGTTATCAACAGTTAAATGGGGCGGTTTACAAACTAAACTTATTGAAGCTCTTGTCATCTGAATTGGCTCTCAGCAGCAGGAGCTGCAAACCTGTTTTCCTTTTTTTTTTCCTTTGGTGACAACTGCACGAGAGATGATGATTGGCTAAGGTAGAGTAAGCTTTCATGGTAAGCCAATCAGAAGCAGTGTTCAGTTTACGCATAAACTACACACGCAATTTAGCGGAGGTAAATGGCGTACATTTAGGCTGTCCATTGTTAACTGGATCAGAATGAGGGTGTAGTGGATTTCTTGCCATGCCACGTGCTCTGGAGTCAAGCTCTGGGTTTCTTAAGTGCCTAGAGATGACTTGTCGTAAATAGGCGCTATATAAATAAATTGAATTGAATTGAATTGTAAACTGCAGCAATAGTGAGTCTGGAGGGAAAGTTGGTGTTTTCAAAGTGGAAGCACAACCACTACAATGTTCTCCTTAAGGTAAAAGGTAAGAACATGTGAATTGTACATTATGTCCCGGAGTGCAGTGTTTGTCTACGTTGGTCATTTCATCTCTCTGGCACACATTTCTACAAAACTAGCAGAAAACACTGTTCTTGATGACGATAGCAGGCCAGGGGTTTGTTTCAAAAAGCAAGTTTGTTGAACTGGAATTCAGGGAAACTGACTTTTCTGTTTCAAAAAAGTGAGGTTACTGAATTCTGAACCAGAAAGTTCAGTTGAGCCAGTTTCAGAAACTAAGGGATCTCTGTTACCGTGGCAACTGACTCTAAACTAAACCCGGTCAGAAGCAGATTTACTTCAACATACCAGAGTTTTTCTGTCTCCTCTCCTTCATGAAGCTGAAATGGGTTCAGTTCAATCAGAAAACCGATTATATAACAATCATATTGGAGACATCAGAATGATGAAATGTCAATGTGCATTTTGCGTCAGTAAAGTATGTTGATGTTCTGAATACTTGTTTATCTTTACATTCTTGTACATACCAACAATGGTACTTGGCACACAGACACATGGTGATCATAATCCCAGGAGCTTCCCCTGAGACCTCAGTTGTTAAAGTGTACGGAAGACTGTGTAAAATTCTCTGTGTTCTCTGTCTCTCTATCTTCTTTCCTTGTCTCTATTGCCTATGCAGTTGGACACTTGTTTACTGTGTAAATTCAGAGATTCTCTACTCTTAGCTGGGTCACCTGGCTCTCTTGACCTCTTCACTTAGATTCTTAAGGCATACATGTCTACTAACTGTGGAGCATAACTGAGTGTAGATAAACAAATGAATAAACCTAAATGTAAGTAAATATAATCAATATCTAGGTGTAATTAACAATTCTTCCTCCACATATTGATCACTAAATTACCGGCAGAGGAAAATAATAATGATTAAGCACCCAAGGTCTCTGAGATTCAGGCCATCATCAACAAACAAAAAGTAATCTGCTTAAGTGATTTTCTAAGTAATAAAGATTATGTGAAATTACATAAATCAGTCTGCCAGAACCCCCAGGGGGTCCCGAGTAAATACCACTGTGTTTAGACCCCAGGGGCAGCCTTTAGACAGAGTCCTCTTCGGAGAAACTGCCAAAGTTGAACTTGGAACAGGAGGGATCAGTGTGGACTCCACACCTGGTTGGATGTATGCACTGGAGCAAACACTGCAAATGCCGTAGACACTGAGGAACTTATCATTTTAGCAATCATAGCTCGCATGCAGGGAACAAAACATGAAGCAAAAACGCAGAACAACAACAAAACTACTTGAACTGGCATCACAAGT
The DNA here is from genome assembly GCA_037176975.1 of Arrhamphus sclerolepis. Taxonomy (NCBI): domain Eukaryota; kingdom Metazoa; phylum Chordata; class Actinopteri; order Beloniformes; family Hemiramphidae; genus Arrhamphus; species Arrhamphus sclerolepis. The sequence goes on along the minus strand of JBAMYA010015937.1, from coordinate 13,328 downwards.
CTCAGGAGCCAAAACCGATTAATATTAGGGGCATTGTTAACTGCAATTAACAGTTAACTAATGGTTAACTGTTTCTAAGGCCAGAGAAAAACTATCTTCTGTTGAGATACAGTGTGTATCTCTACCTAAACAGGCAGATGAAGTGGGCATCTGAGACATTACTTGCACTGAGGGAACCAAATGAGCTAAAAAGCAGTCTTGAGAGAAGACAGGCAAGTCTGGAGTCAAGACAATCAAGTCTTGAGCCTAGATAACCATGTCCTGAGTCAAGTCTCAACTCAAGACAGTCAAGTCCTGAGTCAAGTCTCAATTCAAGATAGTCAAGTCCTTAGTCAAGTCTCAACTCAAGACAGTCAATTCTCGAGTCAAACAAGCCAAGTCCTGACATAAGACAGTAAAGTTTAGAGTCAAGACAGTCAAGTCCTAAGCCAAGTGTCAAGTCAAGATAGCCAAGTGTCAAGTCAAGGAAGTCAAGTCTCGAGCCAAGACAGCCATGTCCTGAGTCAAGGTAGTCATGTTCTGAGTCAAGTCTCAATTCAAGGCATCAAAGTCTTTAGTCAAGTCTGGAGTCAAGACTGGCCAGTGAAGTTCCAAGTCAGAAACTTCAATATTCCATGTATAGTTTGATTTATTTGCATGTTGATATATATTAGATGTCAATAGCACCCTTTTGAATATATTTACCGAGGAAATGCTGACTTGTGAAAACTTATTTTATCTGCTGTAGTCTTCTGAAAAAGACAAAACCTATTTTCAGTGTTCAGTGTTTGAAGTAAAAAACCTTTTTAAATTAAGTTTGTTTAAACACACTGTTGTAGCCGGACAAAGTAATGCAAAAACCAAGATTAAAAAAAAAAAAACATAGAAGGAAGTGAACTGTTAAAGAAGTGTCACACCGTGTGACACTGACTTGCATTTGTTGGAATAAATAATTTGAACTTTCAAACAGCTGGAGAAAGCAGAATTACTAATCACATGAAGTCAAACGAAAGAGAGAAAAACAGTTGCTTGGGTCAAGGGAGGAAAGGTTCAGAAAACCACAAGAACACTGAGAAAAGGGGAACTAGAGTCTCAAGCTGAAACCAGCCAACAGTAACGTGACTCGTTTGTGAGAACAAACTGATTACAGTGGAAAATGGCTTTTGTCTAAATGCTGATTGGTGGATGTTTCAGCTGACTGTCTGAGTGAGTCCTGATCAATAAAGACGTTTAAACGGTCTGAAAATGATTCATTCAAAAATCAAAAGTTTGGCCTCACAAACAGAATTGATTGTCTATCTTGGTAAGAGTTAGAGAAGAGGATTTCTTAAACTGCTCATTATTGATGGCAGCTGAAAACAGACTGCCAGCAGCTCCTGTAAACCTGAATTCATTGAGTGCAGTGTTCTACAAGGACAGTATGGAACTATGAGATTTTTCACATATACTTTAACTTTATCACGCAAAGCTTTATATGTAAGAAGTAATTTTGTAAACGTGATTCTAAATTTAACAGGGAGCCAATGTAATGAAACCTGAACTAGTCAGACATGATCATTATACCCAGTTCTGGTAAGTGCTGGTGCTGGAGCATTCTGGACCAGTTGAAAGTTTTTAACAAGGCTGTTTGAAGTGCAATAAAATAATGCATTACAATAATTTGGCCTTGAGGTAACAAAAGTATGGATTAATTTTTCTGCATCTTCTTGAGTCAGGATGTTTCTAATCTTCCTGATATTATGCAGATGAAAGAAAGTTGACTTTGTGCCCTGTTTTACATGAGAGTTAAAGACAAATCCTAACAGTTCCTTACAGCAGAACAAGAAGCTAAGGTAATATGATCTAAATTAACTGTAACAGCTCAAGAGTGCCTCCTGGAGGTGCTTGAGACAAGTTACAATAACTTCAGTTTTATCTGAATTAAGAAGCAGGAAATTACCCAGTCATCCAGGTCTTCACATCTTAAATGCATGCATCTAATAATGTAGTTAAGCCTTGAGTCAAATCTCAAATTAAATCTTGAGTCAAGACAGTCAATCTTGGGTCAAGTCTCTTGTTCAAGACAGCCAAGTCTTGAGTCAAGTCCCAAGTCAGAAACTTCAGGTTTTCCATATTGCAATTTGTTGTTTTTTTGTGAACTACTTAAAATAAAATGTACTTTATCTTTGTGAACTACTTCATAGTTTTTGAGGTGATCATTGTTGGGAACATATTTGCAAAGCGCTGATTGCATTTGACAGAATAATCTCATTCTGGTTCATTTTGAATGGCAGAGAGGGAGAGATGGTCTGTCTTCCGGTTTTAGGTTGTGACAAGTGAAACAACTCGATTATATCATAATTTTTAAATAAGACATTTTAATCTTTGGGCTATGGGTAAAATATCAAGTGTTTTCAAGTCTACAGGCTCAAGTCCGAGTGAAGTCATAAGTCACAGGTCTAAAAGTCCAAGTCAAGTTGCAAGTCTTTTTACTCTTTGCCACGTCATCAAATTGATGGTTCGAGTTTGACTTGAGTCCAAGTCATGTGTCAAGTGAACTCTGTCTTTTTCCAAATACCTTCTGGATCCAGCGTATACAGAAACGGCAGTAATGACCAACGCAAAACAGGAAATAACTGGAATAAACGGGGAAGCAAGATTTTTTTGAAAAATATAGCACATACTTATAAACTAGACTAAAAATATAAAACACTGCAGTACTGCAAACAAAGACAGAGGAGAGACTAAGTCAACAAAAGACACAAATGTCCCCAGGCAGCTCATCAAACTGGACCAAGACTCTCTTTAGTGAGCTCGCTGACTGGTTTAAATAATTTTTCTTTCTAATCTTTATTTACCGCAAAGAACTTCCCAAACATCCCATGATTTCATCTGACAGAATAAGGCAGAAACTTTATTACATGAATGTTCATCCTGTAATGCATTAACTTCATAAGATGTCCAATTAGAAATTCACTTGTGTTTCAGTGAATTGGCTGTGATAACGATACACTTTGTCAAGGCTCTTTTCTCAGCTTTACTTTCTGCTGTGACTGCAGCAGCTCCATGGACTTTCATCTCCATATAAATATTCATTTCTCACATTAATTTTAGATTACAGAATCTCTCTTTTTGTCAAAGATCCCCAGTTCTATGATTTTGAGGTGTCATTTTGACGACATTTTCCACAATCTTGCACATATCTGATTGAACTGCCTTCCGGAGTTGATTTAAAAAACATTAATGTGGTCTAAATTGCTGAGGTCAGCAAAGATACGTCACCTGAACAAACCCCAGACACGTTGACCTTGATTTGGCCTAAAGAACCCAAAATAAATTTTTCTACATGGATGGAAAGTCCCACAGGAAAATTGCTCAACCGGCCACACACGTAAGTCACAGAAATCATTCTTTTAATGAGGCACATCTGAGAACTTTTGGATCAGTTCTTCTACTCGGTGGCGTGTGTGACTCGTCAAATTAAATTTCACAGAAACACGAGCGTGTTCATATTTCTTTCATTGCGTGCTGATCAGACTTTTTATGTAGTCAACAACACTTTAATTTTCCCAATATTGTGATTACATTCAGGTGTAATTAGCACTTTACAGAGTCTTTGTAATGCTTTACAGTGCTACAATTTATGCAAAATTATAAATTATCATTTCACATGTGACTGGAGGCTCAGATAATAAGGTGTAGGTATTATCAGAATCCAAAAGCAAAAGAAATGGGAATTTTCATTGTCTCAGAAAATTAAGCGAGATGGTGGGCTCTGTCTGTAAGAAAGAGAGGAACTATTTATAAAGTCATGGTGTTACAACCCATTCATCTAGCAGTTAGGTCATAACATGGACAGGCCACCAGTTTTCTCCCCCATCTCTCAAACAGCCAGTAGCCATAGTCAGTTATATGTTAGTTTTATTTTCTTTTTAAAATAAGTTGTTTAGTTATACAGCTTCGGAGTGGACTCAGGCCAAAATAACAAACAAAAGAAACTATCTTCAATGATGAACTTACCTAATTTCCAAATAAACAAACCAAAAGACAAAAGCTTACCTCCCTGGACTAAAAACACAGGAGAAAACAAGAATCAAAATAAATGGCAGTCCACTCCTACATTTTACACTAAACTTCTCAGACTGAAGTGATGTGGCTGGTTGGAAGTTGAGGGAGAGCGGAGTGAGCTCTGTCGCTGGTTCGCATCTTGGCCTTTTTAAGTCGTCAGGTGGGTCGGGGCAGCCAATCCTCCAGGCGCAACGGCACACTCCTCCAATCAGGAAGGCGCACCTGCACACTCGAATTAACATAAATTAGGTAATAAATCTTCAGTCATAACACCATAGTTTGGGAAAGCCTTTATTTCACCTCCTCCTCCCTCCTGTTTTTCCTTTGCTTATTTGAGAACAAAGCACGCCAACCTTGGCTGCTGCCTCAGTCATCCCATTCCCATTTACCCTTGTATTATGTGTTCTTTGCTCTCTTGGATGGGCTGTACTGAAAATAATTTTGTTGTACCGTAAAAACTGGTTCAATGACAATAAAGACTATTCTGATTCATATTCTGATTCTCCTTCGTAACAAAAGGTGAACTGAGCACAGCAAATGAACTGAACGATCTCTGCCTCTGGCTTGACACGCAGGACCTATCTTTGAAATTTAATAATGTACTGCAGATGAATACAATTATTGACACCAGCTCAAGAGCAGTAGCTGACCCCATAAAGTTTGGTCACTGTTCTGTTGAGCATGTAAAAATAAATATTCAGGCCATGCAGAACTGCATGCAAGCTAACTCCAGTTTGGTGCCCTATTATTCTGTCAATTATCTCACAGTTCCTACAATTTGGGGGAGAAAAAAAATCCACATTTATCCTTTCCCAAAGAAACCCTGTCCTTCAGAAAACAATGATTTTAGATTAGTACCTTTAACTTCAATAGCTATTTTATTTTATTAACATTTATTGAACCAGTTATGAGGTGTTTTGAAGAACATTTGTTTTCCATTTTAAAATCTGAGAGGAATTCTGTCCTTGAACCACTCCAGTTTGCTTATAGGCACTGAAGGAACACAGATGATGAGATAAATAGCCTTATTCACCTTCATATTAAGAATCTAGAAAGTCCCAAAGCCTACTCCTGCATTGTATTTATTGATTTTAGCTCTGCTTTCAATACATTTCAGCCTTATTTTCTTCTAAAGAAGATGATACAGATGTCTGTTAATTCTTTTACTATTAAATGGTTTTATTCTTTAGCAGACAGTGCCCAATATGTCAGTGGAAAATCTCACTAAACACTCTTAGAGTCAAAATTCATCAGCATAGGTACATCTTAACGCTGTTTTAGCTTTCCAGGTATTTCTTCCCTATAAACAACCATATCAATGGCTACTCAATGACACCACCATCCTCAGTCTTCTACACTTGTCAACATTTGTCCAGTGGTGTGATGACAATTGCCTCATTATCAATACAAAACAAATACAAAAAAAAACCCCAAACTGATGACACTTAATCCAGTGTCAGTGGGGGACCACACTTCTGTGTATATCCACAATGAAAATTTTTATAGATTTTCTCCATTGGTTTGGCTCATTTCATGAAACAGAAATGACATTCGCAAAACTCTAAGATCATTTGGCAAAACAGTCTTACAATTCAGCACAACACCATAGCTCACTTGCAAAAGCTCAAATCTCTCCCAAAACTGTAAATTCATTCTTCAAAACCAAATACCTTTTCCATACAAAGAGTCAGTGCCCCCAAAATGCGGAGATCCTTCTGAATTGCTGAGGCTCATTTCTTGAAACAGATTGGATGTTCTCAACACTTTTGGTGCTAAAGCCAAAATAAACTGGATGGTTCACCTGCAAAAGCTCATATCTCTTCCAAAACCTTGCACTCATGTCAAAAATAATTTCCTTTCTCATATAAAGTGAGTTGTAATAATCAGTGCTAGGGATGGGAATTGAAAACCGGTTCCTGTTTGAGAACTGGTTCCCAGTGTTTCAGTTCCTTGGAATCATATTAGATTCCTTATAGATTCCAGTGGGAGCGAATGACATCACTATGCACGTCGCTTCATTCACTGGCTGCATTGGATTCGCCACGCACATTGCATAAGCTACACAACGTGCGTGTTGAGTATAATGCAGCCAGCAGTCAATAGTAAACATGGCGCCCAAGCAGTACAAACGCTCGAAAGTCTGGTTGCACTGCACTAAAAAAGACGACAACAGGGCAACTTGCAATACTTACAAAGTGGATATTTCATCAAAGGGAGGAAATACTTCCAACGTGCAGAAACATTTGTGCACACAGCATGCAGCAACTATTAATGAATGTTGCGTTTTCGATCCGCTCCGGACTAATGTTAGTGATTCATTAGAATTGACCTGATTGTTTTTGTTACTGGCTGACGTAGTTTTATTTTTGAGTCCTCAGCTCATATTTCCTTTTAAAAAGAATGAGAATTTTAATTTCTGTTAGAAAAATGTTGGACATTCTTGTGGAATTGCCACAGAATAATTTCTACAGAACAATGTTTACTTTATTATTATTAGAATTTTATATTAGTGATAGTCGACCAGTTTGTTGTCCTTTTTTCCTAATGAGAATTGATAAGGGAACTGATAAAGTAGCAAATTGTAAAGCAGAATCGAATATGGAATTGGATTCGTATAAATCTTATCAATTCCCATTCCTACTCAGTGCCCCCAAAACGCATTGTCCCTTTGGCATTGTGTAAGCACTGCAAGTCGGGACCGCTGAAATATCCCTCATGTCCACCTCTCCATCTGAGCCCTGTCCTTTGTTGACAATGGTTACTGTACTAGTTTTTATTTTGTCTAGCTAACAGGACAATTGTGTATAGAACTGAAAAAAAAAAAAAAAAAGATTTTAGAGTAAGAATAGCCTCCAAGGAAATTGTAACCATAATAATTCACACACATAAAGTAACTTCCGTACATCAGAAAGAAAAAGAAAATGTATGCAGCATAATGTACTGTAAACCAAAAAAAAAAAAAGAAAGATTATATATAGCATACAGTGCTGTAAATAAAGCTGCTAACAACTAACACTTCTTCACTGGTTGCTGTCCTCACCCTCCCTCTCCTGGCCACCATCCTCGCCCTCCTGGCTGTCATCCTCACCCTCCTGGCCATCCACACGCTGCTGTCTGTCTGGCCACAGATTCTCATCAACATCACAGCACAAATTCTCCCTTGCAATTTAACAAGGGAAGAAATGACATGCATGTTGTAACCATCCCCTACACTGATCTCTTGTAATATCTTCACACGTAGCATCTATTGTACGGAGGAGGGAGCCCTGATCTTTAGTTGATGCTCATACACTTTCCACCTCCAAGCAGAGAAAAATGCCTCAATAGGATTGAGAGAAGGAGAGTAAGGTGTTAGGAGCACCCTGACCATGAGTTGTGAACCAGGCCATGATGAGCAGGCCACAGTGGAAATTCATATTGTCCCACACAATGACATAGTTTTGTAGGTGAAATCCTATGAGACTTCTCTCATTTTCAGGGATCAAATCAGATTAAAGGCAGTCCAAGAAGATGAGGAGCTTCTGTGTTTTGTATGGGCCAAGACTGGGGATGTGAGTGGCCACACCATTCTCAGAAATGGCAGCATGCATTGTTATATTGCCCCCTCGCTGGTCTGGGACATTCACTGTGGCCCGGTGGCCAATAATATTACGGCCACATCTTCTGCCTTGGCCAACTGCCTCCATGTTCAGAATCCTTTGTTAGTCAAATTCTAGTTTCACCTGATTCTCAATTAATGTAATCAATTCATCAAATGTTCCAAGAGATCCATATATGGTATTCATGATATTATGTTCTTGACTAATTTTGACAATTGAACAGACTATTGTGCATGTGATAAGATGGCGTATACATGTTTACATGTATACGTGTTTGGAGAGAACAACCATTAAACTGAGAATCAGTGATCAGTTGAGAAACTCAATTCTGTTGTCAACAATTGCCAAATAGTTTGGAGGTTTCTCCATGTTATTTTGAGACTGTAATTTCTGTTTCAAGAAATGAGGCAAACCAATGGAGAAAAAAATGTAAAAAAAAAAGAGTATCTGGGAATTCACACAGATAACCTCTTTTACTGGAATGGTCATGTTGATTATTTTCTCATTTGACTGCATTTCTTATGCAGACTCAGTCTGTTCAAGCTAGTTTTTTTTTTTTTTTTTTTTTTTTTTTAATTTGTATTATTATTTTATTTTATCAGACATTGTTGGAGGATGCTAACAGGATGTCAGTATAGTTCAGCACTGTCTATCCTTTCAGTCCATCTGTGAGCAGTCCCAGCTTCTGACAGACACTACAGAGCTCCAAAATGTAAAAACTTAATCATTTTAAAATTTCAGTTGTACCCACCTTGTTAGCAAGTCCAAATGCCTTTTGAGGCTGTACTCTGTAGTATCATGGAGGTGGGTATCCCCTGTGATTTTGTATTTTTACTTGGATTTGTGCAATATGGGTAATGTGCAATGCAATGTCATCCTAGTGGAGAGTGGCGGCAGTGAAGAGAAACTGTTCCAACATGACCTGATTCTAGGCTGGATGATCTGGAACCAGTTTCAACTTCATGGAGGGGAGGACACAAAGTAATTCTGGTATATTGAAGTAAAGCTGCTTCCTACCAGTTTAGGTTCACAGAGTCAGTTGCCATGGTAATAGACTCAAGAGTTATCTTGGTTTCTGAAACTGGCTCCATTGAACCTTCCTGTAACCTTGCTTTGAGAGTTCTGATTCAACAAACCAAAAATTTGAGGTAGAATCTGTGATTTTTCTTCAAAAAAAGACTTGGCCGGAATTGTACTAAGAGATTGAACAAATGATCTGGTGATGAGCCGGGAGAGAACTTGAGCTTCAATGCAGCTGCCGCCAGCTGAGCACAGGTGAGGATGATGATGCATCAGTGAACTAGCTGAAAGGAAGCAGGATCAGGATCCAAAAGGTCACAAACACACAAACATACAGAGAGAACAAAAAACAAACTGAGAAACCATAGCCCCTGACATGTTGTGTCTGTCACTTGGAAAATACTGTAATCACCTTGTCTCATGCAGCATTGTGAGCCTCTGTGGTCCAGAAAATGGCATATCTTAAAAAAAAAAGAAAAAAGAAAAGAAAACATGATCCTCCCATCAGCATTACAAGGTCCTCCACCCCACTGTCAAGGGATCTCACGAACGAATGAGCTCTGAAGTTCTTTTAGTGACACCAGCTCAAATGATCAGTTCTGAATATGTACTTTCCAATCAGGGACCTATCAAAGTGATAATAAAACTTAAAAACAAATTTCTCTTGTTAATAATAAATGCCAACAGACACAGGTATATATATATATATATATATATATATATATATATATATAGAGAGAGAGAGAGAGAGAGAGAGAGAATAAGAGCAAGATTTCAAATTGGAACAGTCTCAGATCCTGTTTAATATATCAAACAAACATTCAAATAGGTGCACAGGCAGCATCTGAACATGTGAAATATGTTGCAAAATGCACCAGTTTGCATATTCTGTTGTACTGTCATAGAAGTTTCCCTATTCTGTTTGGAGCTACAACTGAAACAGATCTTGTTTGATTAAGCAGTCATGGCAAAATAATTAGCCAGAACAGACATTTGGATACCTCAGGATTATGAATGACCCATGTTGCTGAATTGGAGGAATTAGGGAGAAAGCAATGCGCTCAAGGGCACCTTGATAGTAGTCATGCAATCTCAAAGCATGATTCGGTAGAATTTATTTTTTTGCCCGTATGCATTTATTTGTGGTATTTGACAATGGGATTATTCTAATATGTGCAGATATCAAGTCACATAGAAATGCCTTGAGCCAAAGGCTGAATTTTTCTGCTTACATGCACTCCTTAGTGCAAAGGGGAAAAAAAGATTTGAAGGAGCACAATGAATCCTACGGCGTTACAAAAGGATTACATGTTTCCCCCTGTGCTGCAGTAGATATAACGGTATGAAGCATTTCCTAACATATGTTTGAAAATGTGGTATGTAAATGAAGATTACTATCCATTGTATGAGCAATTAGATGAAAAATATGAGGCGGGAGGTTAAGTGTAGTTTTGTTTTGATTTTTACAAGATTTAATGACAACTTTTACTAGCTTAAAATTAATTTTGGCATGTTTCTGTACTCCGTCAGGAAATTTGCAACAGCATAAACTACTTTAACTACATTTCAAAAGAAGTGCGAGTAATGTGTTCTATGTGGAATAAGAAAAAATGTGTTTCACATACCTTTTTGTACACAATGATTGTACGTGTCTTACAAAAAACTACATTGTTTGCTAAACATCCCATTGGGATAGGTTGTATTCAGATAAGCTGTTGTACTAGCTGCTGTTGTACTGTAAACTGATGAACTATCAGATGTGTGAGCCGACCTTTGGGACCGCCCCAAGGTGCAGCAAGGTGATGAAAGTTCTTTCATGGAAAATTGTTTGCTATTGCTGTATACTCTGCGTTAACCTAATATGAATAAGACTTGTAAATTTCAGCACTGTGTGTGTGTGTGTCCCTTATAGAGATCTGGTCTAGGTTCAGGCAGACTGATAAGAAATAAAAAAGCATATATTGGACTATGCAATTTAAAAAGAAAGTAACAAATAGTTTTTAAAAAGTGCTTAATAATCATGTAAAACATTTTTTCCCTCTCTTTTGGCTTAATTTGTTACATAAATGAAGAAGAAATAAAACCAAATTAAAAAAAAAATGAAGCCAGAATAAAAATTGAAATAAAGAAAAGAAAAGAAAAAAGTACCCACTTATTGGTTCTATTGGACTTAAGAGGTTAACCTACAGCCAGGTGCTGATAATCAGCAGCCCATGATCAACTTTTCATCAGTGGGTCTGCAGACGTCTGTGAAAGGAAATATTTTGGCAGTTTGCTGTTCTGGAGTTCAGGTTTCTGTGAACAAATTGCCAAGAGTTGGAAAGCATGCAAGAGAGCTGGCAGTTTTCCCAGGAGTGGACATCTCAGCAGGTTTACTCCAAGGTCAGACCATACAGTATTCATAGAAATACATACACACACACACAAAAGAAGAAGACAGCCAGGAGCTATATCGTTGACGCCACAAACCTCACTGATCATGTTAAATGTTGACATCCATGACAGCACAGTCAGACGAGGACTGAACAAGGATGGTTTTGTTTGGAAGGGTTGTCAACAGCTAAAGCTCAGTCGGAATTGGGTTATTAATTAGGACAATAACCCCACATACAGCAGCAAATCTACATCAAAATTGCTTTAAAATTAAAGATTTAAGGTTTTGGAAATTGTAGCCACAATGCAAACCTAACTGAAATGTTTGGGACCTGAAGAGAGCTGTGCATGAGAGCCAAAGTAAATTGTGCTACAAGGATGTGGGAAAGTTGTATATAAGTCCTTAAAATTGGTACTTAGCAAATTTTTAAGCTTTCATTTTGGATAAATAAATAATATTCAGGAATATTATTGGTTATAAAAGTAACATCCTCATTTTTCATGTTTTAAATAACCTGTAAATCATCACATTTGGATTTATACACAGTATCAAATTTTATTTTTAAATTGTATTAGATTGTTTTCTCCATTTATAAATCTCAATAACATAATTTGTGGAATTTTTTAAGATAAGAGTTTCAAATAGAGACATTTCTTTTTGACATGCTCATGTGTCATTGTCTCAATCCATTTAGATGTACTGACACTGACGGCACATCCAGTCTCTGCTGCTGACTTGAGTGTTTTATTGAGCAATGCCCACGATGAGCCTTGGATCTAAAATGTGAAGCAAGTGTGCACAGCAAGCCAACCGTGAGTGGCGTAAGTTGTCTTCCTGCAAGATATCTGTCCCCCTTTATCTCTCTCTCCCTCCCTCTCTTACTCTTCTTCTTTCTCTCTCTCATTTTCTGTTGTTCTGATGAGCCACTGCAGCGGGGAAAGGACTTTGATCCACTGACTTGACAGCAGCTTTCCAAATTCCCTCTCCTCATGCAAAACTGTACAGATCCAGCCTTCCAGCAGCAGGGCCCACTCATTTGTAATCTCACAGATTACTGTCCCCGGGCTGAAGTGTAATGAGGCACATACATTCAGGAAAAACATGTTATTTTTCACTTTAATGTCAAAGCAAAGCATAGAGGATACTCACACAAAAAAGTCTATATGTAGGCCCACAATATATCTGACCAAGTACTTTACATCTCATTAAGGCATTTGGATTTTTTTTCTGAAAACCATGTTTTTTTCCTCTACACATTATCATCCCCAATGCCTAAAAAATGGGGCACTAATGTAAATAAAAACACAGTATAATCACACCCCCACCCCCACACCCCAAAAAAACAACAACGACAACAGCAACAACAAAAGAAAACAAAAAAAAAACCACTCCATAATTGTTTGTTCACTAGGGAGAACTATTGCTGGAGTTTTTGGAGAAGAATGTTGTCATTCCTGTCGGAGATGGGATTTAGGCTGCAGAGAATCCAGAGAACAGGTGTTGATGTCTGCCTGCCTGTTTTTTCTGGCCACTGACACAGCTCCCTGGACTCTCCAGCCTGTCTATCTGACCTTAATGCTCCGTTAATTTTGGTTATGGTTTTTGGACTTTTCTGACCTGGTAGCATTTTTTTGTTTTTTTTTTTAAATAAAAGACATTGTGGTCAACTCCATTTTCCTCGTTTCCTGCATTTAGGTCCTTGCTTCCCTGATACCTAACAGCATCATCTTAATAGAAGTGTTGCTCCCAAACCCTATAGACTTTTCCGCCTTGATGTTTTCTTCGTAGATGGTACACGTCCAGTCCATTGGCACTGTGGTCCAGGACCATCAGATGCAGGTTTTTGAACTTAGCACTGGCAACAAGCCAGATGAGTCATCTTCTCTTTTGCATGATGGATGGTAGAATGTCATGTTTTCCCAACAAAATAAAAAAAGGATTTGATTCACTTTGCCGAAATAAATATTTGGCTATGAAAGAAGGTTTTTGTGCATCATGATCATATGTACTGTATCTTTGACCTGCATTTGTGGATGGTAATATCCTACACTGATTTCCACAACAGAATCATACATGCTTGGTCTTTATACAGCATCACCCAAGAACTGGGAGATCACAATCATTAATCATTGAGATTTCTCTGCTGTAGATGGTGAGGTCTTTAAGGTCTTCACCATTTTGTTTGCTGATAAACATTATTTTGAAATTAAGTCAGAATTCTTAGATTGATGATTTGGTGATTCATTCATCCATTGGATAAGCATCCTCTACAACTCACCAATGGCAATAGTTACTACGAACGGCATAAC
>JBAMYA010015926.1:0-17138 GCA_037176975.1 Arrhamphus sclerolepis | reverse complement strand
AACACACATATACTTATTACTTTATGTATAATAAGTATATAAGTGTGTGTGACTATATAGACTACATATATATTGATAGTAACACCTTTGTACATACACCCAGAGAAAGGAAACATAACCGAAAGTTTTTATCTCTGTCGTATCAAAAAAAAATGTCAGGTCTACGTCGCAATATAACTTCTACTCTCCACTCCAATTCACCTTTAATGTTAATAACACTTCAGACTATTGACTAATCTCCTTGTGGAGTGAACTGAGTTATAAATGTCCTGAAAACAGTGTTATTTATCGCACTATTTGAAGAAAAATCCTCACGGAAGTGGAGTGTCAACTAACTTAACCTAGCCCATCTCGAGCTAACTATTAGCCCGCTAACTTTGCATAGTTTTGGGAGGAGAGCTTTCCTGTTGTCAAACTGAAAAAAAAAAAGTCTGAAAACAATCGGTCGTAGCAGATAGCGTTCTAACAAAAACAACTAAGCAGAAACAAGTTGAAGCAAATGACTTATGGAGAGTTTTATCGTTAAAAGTGGGATACTCGCCTTTCTTCAGTTTTCCTGTTGGTCCCAACAGTCCCGCCCCGAAGAATGCATCATCAGTGAACTCACCCGAGTCTCTAAGTCCAGCCAATGGAACACATCAAAATTATGATTGACGGCTACGTCGACCAATCAACGACAACCACACACACGCGCCCGTGCACACAATACACACGTACGAGTGTTCAAGCTTGTGGGTTTTTTTATCAAGAAGGAATCTAAAGTAAAGACGTCTAAGATTTGCATTATAATCTATGCCTGAACTAGTCGATAACCTACCTCAAACTGACCTTTTGCACATCTCAGCTGCATACTGAACCACACAGACTTCCACTTTAGAGCAAGCTGTATTCATGTTCATTAATTTACCAACATTCAGTCGTCGTGTTTCCATAAACATTTCATATGAATAATGTGTGTGTGTGTGTGTGTGTGTCTTACCTGTTAAGTTCCTTATTATTTAATAATCCTCATTCCATTAGTTGTCATCTTATTTAGGCACATAGTTTATTTTACAACCCCATTCCAAAGAAGTTGTCATGCTATGTAAAACCTGAATTAAAACAAAATGTAACAATATGCAAATTGCATAAACCCACATTTTATTACCAATAGAATATAAACAACACATCAAATGTTTAAACAGACATTTTATTATTTCATAGAATATAATAACAAATTTTTACTTTGATAGCAGCAACACATCTCAAAAAAGTTGGAACAGGACAATGTTGCCCATCGTGTACCATCTCCTCTTCATTTAACATCTGTCTGTAAACAAACGGGAAATAAGGAGATCAGTTTCTGGAGTTTAAGGAGAGGAATGTTGTCCCATTCTTGTCTGGTGTAGGATTCCAGCTGCTCAACAGTCCTGGCCATTTGTTACAGGATTTTTTGTTTAATTATGCACCACATGATTTCTGTTGGTGAAAGTTCTGGATAGTAGTTCAGCACCTGGACTCTTCTGCAAAGTTGTGCTGTTGTGATGGATTCAGTATGTGGTTTAACATTGTCTTCCTCAAATCTACAAGGCCTGAAAGATTTGTCTGGATGTTTATCTGAAACCATATGTTTCTTCAGCATCAATGGAGCTTTTCCAGATGTGGAAGCTGCTAACACCATAGACACTAATGCAATCGCAAACTATCAGTGATGTTTTTGAACTATCTGCTGATAACAAGCTAAATGGTTCCTCTCCTCTTTAGGCCGGAGGACTCGATGTCTGTAGTTTCCAAAAATAAATAAAAATTTGGATTCATCTGATCACAGAACAGTTTTCCATTTGGCTGCATACCATTTTAGATGAGCTTTGGTCCAGAGAAGACAGCTGTGTTTGACTGGAATTTGTGGATCGCATGGTGAACAGTGTTCACAGACACCCCTGTGCACAGACACGCCTCCTGATTTTCTGAATCCTTTGGTGATATTATGTATTGTAGATGGTGGGATCTTCAAAGTCTTTTAGATTTTATATTGTGTAACAGTCTTCTGAAATTATTCCACAAGTTTCTTGTAGATTGATGGTCCTCTGCCTCTGCACAGAGACTATAACGCCAGCTGAGTTGTGCTCAGTGTGCTAACGCCTTCAAATTACATTGAGTTATTGTGCAGTACAATTGAGCAGTATTCTGGCTATATCATATATGTTCATTTGATTAAATTCCCAAGCTTATCACAAAGATGTTGTTGCACCAATGTTAAGCACCAACTCTGACCTTTAGGAAATGTATCGACTTACTGTACCAAACAACTAACTGCCAATATGGGTTAGATAACTGTGTCATTATAGTATTTATTTTTGGCATTGGTTGTTTTCCTAGATTATGTTAATGCCCTGCATGCAACGATAGAACTGCTCAGGCTGCTTGGCCAGTTTGACCTGTTATTTACATTCTTCTGTAGTTGGTCCTCTCAACACATTTTCCACTGTGAAAAGGCGATACGAAAACAAACCACACACACATATATCTACTGTGACTGCCTTTAACTAACATCAGACCAATAAATTTTACAACTTGGGTTGAGCAGTAATTTGACAATTTTGAACAAATAAAGCATTTTTTTTAATTTTTATTTTTAAGCAATGATAGAATGCTGCATTATTGTGATCTGTGTATCTTGATGGACCTGAAAGGGAAATCCACTGGGCTTGTGGAGGTCTGGTGCATGACACTGATGCAACACACCAGCACAAACTTTGATCCAGTCATTAGTCAGTAGTTCTCTTGATGGTCACTGTTGATGCTAAATGAGTGTTGGAGGTCCACATCAGTGCTTTATGTCTGGTCACTGGGCTGCTTAGGCTCTGAGGGGCAGGATTGCATAAAACATCACAACAAAAACTAACCATACATTGACATACACCACACAAACACCACATGTATCACCATACTTCACATATCACACTATCACTGTTCTCATGTCTTTTTCCTTGTGCTTCACTGTCAGAGAGTTTAGTCCTCTCTGACACAATCAGGGTGTCAGGGTTAATAAAATATGTCAGATCAGACTGTCAAAGACAGAACAGAAAAAGTAGCATCTGCTGCAAAATCAAGATGCATCTATCTGACTCAAAGCTATATCTGATCTAAAGCTGACACTAACCATTCAAATATGGTTGAGTGTTTGCATATTTTTTTCTATTTTTGTTTTTAGTTTAACAATAGAAATGCGATAAAATATATATTTTTTAAATAATTATTTTATTTAATTCAATTTGTGAGCACATAGCAACTTTATACATATATGTATGAAAATATATAAAATATATAAATATAAAAAGATTTTAAAAATTGCGTGTTTTGGCTGTCCAGCGGTAGGAGTTTTGAAATTCTTCACGTGATGACGTAACGGATGTAACGGAGTTGAATAATATTAACCAATAGGCAGTGAGTTACAAAGCAAGCTGCTCGTCATTGGCTGATTCAAAAGCAGAGACATTTTAAATTGTTTTGCAGAGCGGTGCGCGACGGTTGTATCTTGATTTTAGTTGTGGGAACAGAGAGCTACGGTGAGAGTTGTCGATATTTTTGTTGCCGTACATCAGTAAATGTATTCTTTATCCTCAGAGATTGATTCCTTATCAAGATAGCAACAACTGGCGGGGCGTTTTCTGGTACGTTGTTAGAATTAGTTGATGGTCCACTTTATGTGGTAGAACCTGTCTTATGCTTATAGAAATATATATTTCCATAGCTTTTGTTATTTTTCTGCATAAGTCTCTTGTGAATGATGCATTATAACAGAAATGTTGGCTTTCTGTTGCGAAATGTGTTTGTTAACGTTTTCCAAGGATTTTCGCCTTTTAGTTTGGCGAGTTAGCTTGTAGTCTTATCAACATGTACGTGTACATATGTAGTATAAAAGGTGCTGTGATCAAAAGGATCTTTGTAGTTTTAACTAAATCAGGGGGCATTTTCATCAAGGCTGTGGTTTTGGAAATCTGTCTATTATAGAAGAGTTGGATAAGTTGACGGACAAACGAGACGGTGATAATGGCTGAAATGGCCTCTAGCGAGGAGCGCTACGAGTTCGATGCTCCATCTCATGTTGTGGACTTCAAGGAGCTGGTGAATGCTGAAACCGACGATAAATGGTTTGGTAAGTCTCGGCATCTTTTAAATCCAAAGGAAATTTAGTTTAATTTAGTCTCCTTCCGTTTGTTGACGTTTCATGATCATTTACGTTTTTATCATGATTATTCGCTGCAGACACCACACCGTTTAAATTGACACATGCAGATGCCCACAAACATGCATTCATTTAAATAAGAAACTCCTACATATATGGATTACTCCTACACTTATAGGCTGCTGTAACTGTTGAAACAGAGGTTCAGGTTTTCTCTGTAAAAACTGAAATATATGAACATTGAGATCATGTGAAGAGATCATTAGTTTGGACATCATACAGTTATACAGTTTTGTGGCTTTTTAAATGTTTGCTGCTTTAGAGGATGTAAAGTTGACTTTTAGGTAGCTCGCTGTGGGGGAGGGGTGCCATTGTTTTGTTTAAAGGCCATGTTTGCATACATGCTAAACTTAAGGATGCTGTTTGTATTCAATGTGTAGGACTAATGTTTGAAAGAAATCTGTCATTTTCTACCCGAGTAAATGAAGGATAGATCTGCCCACTGCACAATTTAAATATGTTGAAGAGGTTAGAGTAAAATCTATCTTTGATCAAATAGAATCAACACGTTTGTTGAATATTGTTGGAAGTTTTATGATCATTTTATAATTGGGCCACAAATAGGGATGGGATGTTACCGTTGTATGTGCTTGTAAATTGACAGGTTAGGTGCAAAACAGCTCATGACTTTACTTGTAGCTTTTTAGTGGAAAGATCATTCACTATATCCAGAAACATAGCGTACAGAGGCTCAGAAAGTGGGTGGAAATGGTGCATCACAGTCAGTAATTCAATCCAGCCTGTCGCTCTGTCCAAATACTATTTGTTAAAGAAGGAATTAGTAGTTTTTCGGCAGATCGTGATAAGATCATTTTACCATCTAGGTAAACAAAAGATGAGAACCTGATAACACAATAAACAGTGATGTATCTTGAGGCTTGATTTGCAATGAGACTCGTAACTACTAATTTCTTTCCAGTAATATCTTATAATTTTCCTGGTTTCAGTTTCCTCGTCCATGCAAATTAAGGAATTCACTTGAGCTGTGTAAAGTGATGTCATTTTTATCCTTGTGAACAGAATTTCAGCTTGAGGGAGCAGGTGGTCACCTCGTCACCCCTTCAAGACCCGACCGGCAGCAAATGCTAGCTGGTGAACCTGTGGCTGATGTAAACCCTCAAGTTGGAAGAGAAGTGGACTCTGGTCAGTGTTTTTGTTTGGTTTGTTTGTTTGTATTTAGGTACTTCCTTTTTGTATCTGCATCATTTGAAAATATTTTTCTGTCCTTCACATTTTAATAGAAACATCCGTGAACGTTCCAGGTCAGAGTGTAGCCACATCTCCCCCCGCAAACATAGTAACATCGTGGGGAAATGAAGCCAAGAATGCTGGCCGACCAAGGAGGAGGACTCCTAATGAACACCCTGCACAGCCACGCAGGTACAGGCCATGTAATGATGTATTTTTTTTATTTTCCTTTTGACCATAAGCACAAGGAAGCTTAAAGAATGAGGACAGCATCTTCAGTTGGGGAAACGGTAGTTCTGGAGGGTTGTGCTTTACTGTGTCTCAGTTTAGTACAATCGAAATGTTTTATTCATTTCAGGGTTTCAAAGCGTAAAGAGATGACCAGTGTTCAAGCTGCACCACCGTCAAAGAAACAGAAGGAGTAAGTGACTGTCCTTGCTGTAATCGTCGTCCTCTACTGTGATCCTTTTTATGAGCACCATTCCGGTCATGATTCAGTTACTGTGTCAAAAGCATCACCTTTTATTACTTTCAGTTTTTTGTTTTTGTTTTTTCCTCTCCTTCTAATCCTCTGTGTTTGATGCAGGGGTGTTGATGAAAAATCCAGGACTGGGCAGTTCAATTCTAGACCTGGAAGCCGAAGGAGTGCACGGCTGAGCTCCAGGACTGCACATAAAGCCACTGAATCAACTTCAGCACACACAGTGTGAGTCTACTGCCTCCACCAGTGAAACCAGTGCTGCCACTTTAAAAGGCAAAGGAATCTTGTCCAAAGGAGAAGGGAAGCAACACTGAAAAGTGGTTGTTCACTATTCCCTCCTGTCTCTAAGACAATCAGCCTTTCAGTGTGGCTGATTTTGTGTCAGGGTCCTTTTACAAAAACTTAATTTGTCCAATGAAAGACAAAGAATATCAACCTTGTTGCCACCAACAATGATAATTTTGTCCAAACAGGCCAAACACCACTGAAGAACTGGAGCTGGAGCGCATCAGAAACCTTCAGAGGGAAGTGGCTCTGCATCGCAAAAAGAACGAGGCCAGCTACGAAGCTGCTCTGGCTGGCCGTGAGTCCTCATCACTGACTTGTGGAGCTGCAGATGTTAACAACATTTAAAAGATCTTAGAGCTGCTCTGTCGATCTTTAACTGAAATCTTAAATGTTATTTCAGATACACTTCCAAAGAAAATAATCCTGTCCACGACCGTGCCTAAAGACTTCCACTTCAACACAGACGCTCGTATTAAAGCATCTTCAAATGCAGCACACAAAGAAGTGGACTTTGTCCACCAGCTTCGTGAACCTTCTTCACCAGTAAGTCGATATCACGTATTTTAGGAGGAAAAACCGTTGAATCGAGATGGGCGTCTTATTAAGCAAGGATATCTTGTCTATAAGCTAGGCTGTTTGTTGCAGGATCAAAAGTATCCCTGCGCTTGTTGTTTAAACTTATAATCCAAATTAAAAAAAAGGCAAGGAAAGTTTATTTCTAGAGCACAATTCATACACAGGGTAATTCAAAGTGCTTTACATCTACATAAAATCACAAGAGGCAAATAAAATCGGAGGATCAGATTTGCAGGAACTACACATAAATAATGCACACAATTGTTCTGTCTTTGATTCTTTTTAAGGCAAAAGCCAGGAAAGGAGCCACTGTGCCCAAACCCTTCAACCTGTCAGTAGGCATCAAGAAGAAGGAGGAGGAGCCAGGTACCTATGTGTCCATGGCTCAGCAGATAGAGCTGTTTGAGAAACGGACCCCCGCCCGCTATCGTATGCACAGCCGCAGAACTCAAGAGAGAGGTGTGAAGGATATTCACTTCCCCAGCCACTTACTTATTTTCATTGACATGGGTTGTTTAACAAAGATGGTCTCTGTGATGTCATTCATTCATTTGTAGTCCAGAGTTGAGTTTTTTTGTTTTGTATTTTTGCTGTTCCTAATCAGGAGCTACAGAAAGCATATGTGCCTTTTGGTTAATGGTTTGGCAGTCACATCAGAGCCCAAGCCTAAAAAAAAGCTTCTTGTTATATTGTATAATTTTATCTAAGCTAACTAAAATACACAATGTAATAGTATACCATTAAATAAGCTGTGGAACTAACAATTAATATTTGGGAAAATAAAACTTTTGTGAGACAGAATACAGTCAAGAGGCACTTTGGCATTGGCATCACTTTCAGACTTTTTTTTTTTTTTACTTTTTTTTTGTATACATTCTTGTTCAGAGCATTAAACATTGTACTTATAGAATCAGTTCGTCATAAAATGGTTCCTGTTTCAGGACCATCTCCAGTGAAAGTTAACCACCTGAAGCTCACGCAGCCTCACTCCCCTCGTCTGATGACGCGTCAGAGATGTCGACCACCTGCTGTGAAGAGCAGCACAGAACTGGAGGCTGAAGAGGTGGAAAAGCTTCAGAAGTAGGGACCTTCCCTTGTCTCCACCTGCATGTTAATTTCTCTAATCTAAGCTTAATTTCTGGAGACCAGATGGTAATTATTGGTAATCACAGGTTCAAAATCAAGGCCTTGGAGCTGAACAAGAAGATACTGGTTGGTGCAGAGCAGCTGAAGAAGCCACCAGTGAAGGAACCCACTGTACCTGAAGGGTTTGAGTTGGAAATTGAAAAAAGGCTCCAGGAGAGGCAGACCACCAAAAAGCCTCGCGAGGGTGAAGACATGGCCCACAATTTTAAAGCCAAGCCTCTGCCCAAAAAGGTCTTGGAGGGAGTTGTGGTGAGTTCTGCACAGAGATGACACTGAAAGTAGTTTTATTTTAGAATCCACTTAGCTTTCAGTTTGTTTTTTCTTACATGGGTAGTAAAGGTCCTATTCTCCTATTGGCAGGGATTGCCAGAAAAGAAAGTTCAATATCCAACTGTGCCAGAATCTCCAGCGTTTGCCCTCAAGAAGAGGATCCGTATGGACCCCAAAGTTGAGGAAGTAAGGGGGCATTTAAATTTAATCACGAGATAAGCAAAGAAAATATAAAGAAACTGATAGTTGTTCTTGATTTCATGGCCTCGTGTTGCATTGTCTTTCTATTTCCAGGTAAAACCACCCTCACCCGTAAAGGCTTCTGCAGTACCTCACTTTGGGCTTCCGTTCCAGCCTCGGCTCCCAGAAAACCACCATGTGGAGGTCTGTCCTTTCTCATTCGATGAGAGGGAACGAGAGAGACGAGCTTTAAAAGAGAAGAGGCTGGAGGAGATGCGTAGTGAAGAGGTGAGGTTTCTCTGCAATAACTGGGAGTTTCTCTCAGGAGTAAAGATGAAAGTGTTGACTCACGTTGTCCTCTTACCTGAATGTTTCCAGGTTCCACAGTTTAAAGCCCAACCACTGCCAGACTTCGACACTGTGGTCCTCCCTGAGAAGAAGAAACTGGAGCCCACAAAGACTGAACCTTTCAGGCTGCTCATAGACCAACGGGGAGCTGTGAAGAATAGTCGAAGGGAACAGATGGTACGGCATGATCTGCTGCTGGTCACACCAGCTGCTTTTGTCATCAGTCGCACAAGTTAAAGGCTCCTATTCTCACCTCTGTGTTTTACAGATGAAAGAAGAGCAGAAACAGCAAGAAGAGGCAGCAACGTTCAAAGCCAGGCCCAACACAGTCACTCATAAAGAACCCTTCCGGCCCAAAAAGGAGAACCGGGCTGCAGTGGGTAAGACGATCACTGACAGCACCCTAGTAATAATGCAGGTCATATGTTAACACACACACCAAAAAAAGATAATGGATGTGGAATGGATGTTTTTGTTTAGTGTCCCTTCATTGAACAGCACAGTTTACTTTTCAACCTGCAGTAGAGGTGAGCTTAAATGCCTAAAAATAACAGATGTAACATTAGACTCAGATATTTATTTATTTTTCTTTTTAAAAAATGTGCAGAAGATAAAGGTATTTTTAAAATAAATTTAATAAAATAATGGTGGGAATCAAGTGCAATCTTCACATTAAGATAATTTATTCTAAATCTATACAGCGTGACGGTCCATCAGATGTATTCTGCATGTGGATTAACTCTGTTTTTGAATCTAAATGGACTCCACATGGCTACTTTAGTTGCCACAGACTGTAGAAACAACACACGTCACAGGTGACGGCGGTTGGCGTGGCGTTATACAACACAAGCACGAGCCATGTCCAGCAAACTGGAGAACATTTTACTCTGTTTTAGCATAAAATATAACTGTCACTCATGCAAGTTTATGAACCCTTGAGTATCTTCTGTTTTTCCATAAATCTGATGTGACATCAGTTTCATTTCTGTTTGACTGAACCTCTGAATTTGGAGCAAACCTCTTTGTTTTGTTTTTTTTACCCAGAACAAATATTTTTCAGTGATCTTTAAGCTTGTTGTAAAATTCAGAATTTATGGATTCCTTTTCCTTTTCTTAAAACACATCAGCTGTTTGTGATCCTGATGAACAGCCCAAACACTTTGTTTTGGTTTTTCATTTGTTGACTCGATTCTCTGGGTCATTTCTCAATTTTAAAGGGTTCGCAAACTTTCATTGATTTCTGTTTGCAGCTGAGAGGCGTGTGCACCCACCCCCCCACGTTGTTCCTTCAGTAACTGATTAGAGTGCATGGTTTTCAAAACTGTTTTTCCTGACATGCTCCCACATTTATGCACTTATGTTGCCACAGAATAGTGTCAAGTATTGAATACATCCAGAGCAGTTAATTTATTAAGCAATGAGCTGGTTAATATGTTTGATCGTTTTAATTAAAGTAATCGTGTGACTAATGAAAATAATCACTAGTATTGGTATTCAATACTTGTCAGAAGGTGCTTTCAGACCCCTGTTGGAAAAACACTTGAGCGACATAAAGCTAACAAGTTAGCCACTGTAACATTTTTGTACATTTCCCTCATTCTGCTCCTGCTTTCATTTGTTTGACTGGACAGTTGGTCCTCAAACAAACAAGTGTGTTTCTGGGAGCAGTTTTATCCCTCACTTCCTTTAGCTCAGATGCAGTGTTTCCTCCAAAAGAGACGGTCTGAAAGCTCCTACCGTCGACACTGTCGGGTCCTGGAGAGTGCTTCAGCTGTGTGCTGAGGCTGAAGCACTCTTCATCTTTATGTAACTCGCTGTGTTCTTGTCTTCACAATCAAACCACCATGGCACACCTCAGAAGACACTAAATCTTCTACAGTGGTGGAAGCCTTCGAGCTGGCGACGGAGCGCCGGGCCCGGGAGTGGCAGGAGTACGAGCGACTGCTCGGCGAGAAGGAGGCGCTCAGGGCCAGGATGGAGGCGGAGCAGAGGAGAGAGGAGGAGCAGAGGGTGAGGGAGGAGATAGCCAAGCTGCGGCAAGAGCAGGTGACTACATAAACAAATATGTCAACGTGATACATTTTTATACATCTACTAATGTTAAAGTGGTCTAGTTGGTGTTCATCAGTAGATGGATGAATTGTTAAAAGTTGCACATTTTCTGACCAAATTACTTTCATATTTTTATGTATTTTGCTTTTGCACTCCAAGAAGCACACTGCATTCATTTTTTTTGTTGGTTGTAATGCTGCTCCTCGTTTTTGCAGTGCTATATTTCACTTTGTGGACAGTAAAAATACACTGCCCGTCCAAAAGAAAACGTTTCACACTAATTTATTTAATTACAACGTGCATTCACCGTGGCATCATTTCCATAAGCTTCTGCAATGTTGCAGCTTTTATTTCTGTCCAGAGTTGCATGAATTTTTCTCAAGTCTTGTATTAATGAAGTCTCAGTGGGGTTCAGGTCTGGACTCTGGTTCAGGGAGCATCAGACATCTTTTTCATGGGTTGGCCACCACTCCTTTACTATCTGAGCCTGATCAGCCCTTGATTGTTATCTTGAATATGTCCGTGTCACCGTTGATGGAGTAACCTGGCCATCCAGATAGACGGCTGACGTCATAACGTTGCTGAACCTAGACCTGACCACCTGCAGCAACCCCAGATAATGGACATCCCCCACAGACTTGTACGGTAAACACTAGGCATGATGGGAGCATTGATGCTCTGATCATTGCAGACCACATGACCCCCTTTCATTGCTCAGGAGTCCAGTCTTTATGCTCGCTAGCAGATTGGAGTCTTTTTTTCCTGATTCACCTCACTGATCAGTGGTTTTCTTGAGGCTACTCTTCTTCCTGGAAGATGATGGTTCCCCCCACTATCCTTCCAGTTTTTAATGCGACTGTTCTTCACCCAGTTTTACTAGTTTTAGCACGTAGAAGTTTAAGAGGTAGGTTGTTTTTAGGTGGGTGACATGATTAAAATATTTCCTTGTTGAGTTATTGATCATGTTAAACCCAAAGCCATGTGTTCACAGAGAGCACTGTTCGGTTTTTAGTCTGCTAGTTTTAACTTGCTGTGACGAGAACAGGAGGAACAGAGACGATTTCCGGCCGTGCCTATTTTGACAAAGCAGAAGTTCAGACTGCACTCACATTCAGCAATGTGAGCCAAGTTCAGGAAGAAGATGGCTATTTTGTAGTTGAAGCAACATGAACAAGCTGAAACCAGAATATAACAAGCTCTTGGCGTGGCTAACTTGTCTAGTCATGTGAAAAGAGCACGCTGCCTGCGTTTTGGCTTAGTTTGTTAGACAGAGCTTCATGTCATGTGGTGTTAATTTGAGATGATGTTTATTTCATTTTAAGACCTGAGAAGGAACAAACGGTTGTAACATGTAATGATGTATGACACAGACCTTAGAGTGATTTTCTTTTTCACATGTCTCATATAAGGAATGTCTCACAAGCACTGGATACTCATTTCCTTGTCCTTGCAGCTGCGTCTCTAAATCTGCCTGAGCAGCTGGACAACAACATAACAGGAAACACGTGTTTTAACAGTGTCTTAAATAGACGGCACAACCCAGGGTGAAGAGAGACGGGCCGAGAAGGATTTAAAACCCTGCAGTGTAGCAAACACTGAGGCTTCTGTTTAGCTTGAACATTGACCAACAGAAGCGTTGTTTAATTACCTCGAAGGTTTTACAGCCAGAAGTGCAGTGAAAGGGTCTGAACCTGAGGTCTGTCATAGTTTACTGTTTTAAAATGGCTGTAGATGTGCAGCTGTTTGAGGTTAGTGTAAACGGCTTCATTAAGACCAGATTCAAACAGCTGCTGATGGTAGCCTTCTTCAAATTCAGTTTACTTCTATTAATGCCTGAAGGGAAATTTGGTTCTTACAGGGGTCGTCAGGATTGTAAGTCTGTGGCTCTGATGCTGCTCCAACAGATGACATAGAGAAGATGTGGAACATCTGCCTGCAAACACCTTTGTGTTGTGCACCATATGTAGAGAAAATAACATTTTCATTGGTGATTTCTGTCAGAAATCCACACCAGTGTTAAATTCTCTCTTCTTCGTGGTTTTGCATATCTGACAGGATCAGTTTCCATGTTGACCAGAAGCATTCTGAGACTTACTTACTTACTCTCCTCTGACACTACTCTGCTACATGCATGTTTTCAATAGAGTTAACATGAAGTTCAGTCTCTGGGTAACTTCCTTCAGAAGAAACTAATTTAATCCTGGTGCTTCCTCAACATTAAAGTATTCTGGATCCAGACTGTTTTTCCTGAGCTCGTGTTTTGATGCTTGTTCTCGTCCTCTCAGGTCCACAAGGCTCAGCCAGTCAGACACTATAAACCTGTCACGGTGAAGAAGAGCGAGATCCCCCTCACGGTCCCAGAGTCGCCCAACTTCTCCGACCGCTTCCGCTTGTGAGCATTTAGAAAACTACAATCTTTTATGTCTGCAAATGTTTTTTTTTTTATCATTATTTTTTTTATTTTATCTTCTAACTCCTGTGAAATAAAAGTAGTCAAATATTAGTTTTTTGTTTTTGTTGCGGCTGGTCAAATCTGCCACGTATTCAGCTCTGACCTGCTTTTATTTCAAAAACTTTCCAAAAACGCATTTGTACTAAATGTTGTATAAATTGTGTAAAGCTTGTTTTTATGTATGGGTGAATGTTAATGTAGTTATTAAATCAGCTTTGTCATATGAAGAGGGGGTGTGTGGTTTTTTTTTATTTTTTTAAATAAATGTTGTGATGACCCAGTCTGGATGGTAAACTGCGGTCGTTTGAATCAGCTTTGACATTGACAGTTAAAGACTTGGGGCTCGTTTCACAAAGCGGGTCCTGTAGAAACTGGGCTGGTTTCAGAAACCAGTGTAACTCGCTTATAAACAGACTCGTAAACAAGTCTGCCATTTCACCTGCCACTAGTCCTCGTTTTCAGACTCTACATATGTGCAGTTGATCCAATAACAGCTGTGCACCATGCATTTTTTTATTTATATATATATATATTTATTTATTTTTTTTTAAATTTTATTTATTTTTTATATACCCTCTTTTGAAAACCTCTTGCAGTTTAGAGGTTCAGGTATCAGGTCTTCAATTCAAATGTATTTTCTGTAGCTCTTCTCTTCATCCATACCAGTGTGGATTATTTCAGATAAAGTTCACTGGTCTGTGACAGCAGAGGGATTTATTTCAGTTAAAACCAACATGGTTCAGCTGGGTTCATCGCTTTATTCAAGTTGTTAGAAAGCCCAGTAACAGCCAACTCCAAACCTCATATCAGCAGACATTTATACAAAACCTGAGCTCTGATTCAAAAATTAGATCTCGTAGAAAGCAGTGATATAGATATGAAGAAACATGGCTTTAATAAAATCAAATGTACAAAAAAAATAAATAAATCAGCTTTGGAGTGTCTAGGATCAAGTACCTCTTTTGAAATGGAAAACGGCAGTTAAATGTAACTTAGCGATGGAGTTCAACAACAAGGTTTGTATAATCATGTCTAAAAAGGATCAAACCTGAACTGCTTATTTGAGGGACCCAAGTTTCTGATCCAGACCAAACAGGAACCCAAATGTTGCATCTGTTTCAAACCAGTTTTGTGTAACAAATGATGGAAAATGTGCAGAAACTCATTTAAGAAACCATGACTATAACTTCATGATGCATATTTAGTTAAATTAGCACCAATTTGTTGATACCAAAGAGCCAATCATGAGTCTTTTTGCAATATGTCAAACAACCTAGAAGCAACAGTTAATTGCATTAAATCCCTTTATATGAAAGAGGCATCCAAAACACTGGACACTACACATCCCACAATGCAACTGTACTGATGATGCACTTGAGAGAAAAGACTGAGAACAACATCCACCCTGAGCTGAGCTGGACTGTCAACAACCAGAACAGAAATACCAGTCCAACTGATTAATCTGCAAACAAATGGGCACATGATGAGATGTGTGCAATGCTATTAATGGCCACTAGGGGTGTGATATGCAGCAAAAGCAACCACTTCTCTTATTAAAACACTAAATCCATTTTCCTTACACATTATGGTATTACTTGAACCACTCTTGATCAGTTTCCTTGATCCATCCATAAATAAATCTGTAGTTAAACAGATTTTAGTCCTAATTTGTTCCTCTGCTACAAATGCATTTATTACACTTTGTTCAAACTGCTCTGGCTAACACAGTTGATGAGAAACATCTCAAGTGGGACGTCGTTCTCAGTTTCTTAAATCTCAGCACCATCATGCTGCAACTGTTGGCAACCAGGAACTCTGGTAAGGCTGATTTATTGCACATGAAATCTATAGATAAAAAAATAAATAAACACTAGTAGAAGAATTTATGACAGCCCACACAGCTGTCATAACTGAAAAGTCCCTGTGCTGAGTCGGTGCACTCTCCCAGACAATTTTGATCAATTAGGGTAAACCAACAAACAAATGTTTTAGTCTCTTGGAGGAGCTGGTCTGTGCAGATTATGGTCATGGATGTAGTACAGGTTTGTTTTTTTGGAGATAAAAGACATGAACGAATGAAGAGAGGTGGTCACCACCTGGAATCAGGAAGTAACTGCTGGAGTTCATGGTGAGGGGGCGTCCCGTTTGGTCTGGACTAAAGTGGTGCAGTCAGTGTTTGTTCAGGGATCCACAAAGGACACTGCGATGTAGCGGACCCCAGCGGTGGTGGGCAGGCCTTCGTGGTAGTGGGTGAGGCGGCCTGGGTGCATGAGAGCCCAACCTTTACGAGGAGCCTGGACGGAGCAGTCGTAGCGGAGGAACCTGCAACCGCCACCCTGCAGTCACCAAGCAGCAGAAGTCTGGTTAAAACATCATTCACACCTGAATCCAAACATTAAAAACTGCCTTTAGAAGTGAGGAAAAAATTTTGTTGTCACTTTGAAAAACTCATTTTGATTTCAACTATTAGCAACATGTTTCGAAAACGCTGAGTCGACAAAACACTGGATAAGTTACTTCATTAAAGAACATAGATGGTTCAGTTAGAACTTCATGCCACCTTGCTGACTGATGAGAAAATAAACATTTTCACTGCAGGAGCTTCACAAAATGCAGCTGAAGTAGATTCTGTTCCCTTTGATTGCTTAAAAGACTAGTTTGTACAACTGAATCCAGCAGTAATAACATTTGCTGTGACATCTTTATGGAATATGAAGTGAGGAAATGACAACCTGTTTTGTGTAGCACTTCTCACGCACAAGTGCAGCCCATCAGCAACACAAAAAATGGAATAAAGCCAAGGCTATTATAACAATCAAATAATCAAGATGCAAAGTGTTATAAGTTGGGCAATTAAATATTAAGGCACCCGAACTTAGCCTGGTCTTGGAAGCTGCGATGGTTTTTGTATTCCATGCCCACGGAGAGCTGGAAGTACTTTTGAATTTTAAAGAAGAGTTCTATGATTTTAGGGAAGAGTAAAACCTTTGATAGGATCGAGATGTGTCATGAAAAGGATTTTACAGGGTGGTTGTATGGAGAGATAAGATTTTCATGGACCTTTTTTGGACATGCACTTAAAATGCAGCAGTTCAGGCCAGATGTGCTGCATGGATCAGTTTTTCAGCATCACTTTAGGATGTTTCTTTTAATGTTGGTGATGCTCCACTAAGTTAGTGCTATTTAGTGTAAATATATGGTTGGAACGTGAATCTCTGAAAGAAAAAAGAAAGAAAGGCTGGGTATCATTAGCATAACAGTGGACATGTACTGTCTCCTGGTGAGAACATGGAGCCCTTTAAAGAGAGAACAGAACTGGTCCCAGTCCAGAACCCCGTGGAAGACCATAACTTTATGTTTGGACACATTGGTTATTGTTTGTTTTATGTTTGCACAATAAACTAAGTGAAACAGACACTTGGGTTTCTCACCGAGTTAGTTAAGGACTACATTGTAAAATGGAAGGGATAAACTCAGCAGTCGGGTTTACTTCTGTACTAACATTTACGGGACTGTTTGATCTCTGGACATTATAATCTAGATTTTAAATTCTCTAGGTTTTGAACTAAAGAAACGACACTGCAGACTAAAGAGGAAGGCAACATTATTGGTGCAGCACCAACTAAATGTCTCCACAGATCTGCTTGAACTGGACCCAAAGGTCAGACTGGGAGCCAAAAGTAAGTTATTTTTATGACAAAATCATAACTATTAATTTGCTTTATTGTGGAGCTGTTCAAGCCTGTTAGACAACAAACACAGAAAGACACATAAGTGCCATTTTCAAGACATTCTGCAAAGCTATTTGAAAATATTTAATTCCATGCTGAAACTATAAGCCTTTGTCTCAGAGGTAAATATATGTGTGTGTGTGTGTATATGTGTGAGGGTGAGACAGTGAGAGACAGAGACAGAGGGAGAGGGAGAGA
>JBAMYA010015905.1:0-17139 GCA_037176975.1 Arrhamphus sclerolepis | reverse complement strand
CATATGCATCTTAACCGAGCCCTGTGGAGTGTATTCCCTCCTTGGCATTGTATTAACGAACAACTTAATGTACACACCCACTAGAATGCCTGCTTTTAAAGAAGTGCTTACACTTTGATGATCAAGTAGACAAGAGCGTTTGAGTAGCAGCCAGGAGCTGCTACTCAAACGCTCTTGATTAATTGATCATTTTGCTGATCCTTTTAATCCCTCTCTACACAATTATGATGTACTTAGTTTCACAAAATGCTTCTGCTCTTTGGCGTATATCAGTTTATAATGATATAATGTAAGATTTTTGTCTTATTACTTGGTTTAAATCCTGTTTAACTTTCCCAAGTGTGTGACTTCCTGTTCCAGTCTGTGTTCATTATCCCTCCTGTCTGTATAGGTATTCCATCGGCTCTCATCCTTCCATTTACACTCTCATTGGTTTTGAGTCCTTACACAGTAGATCTTTGATTTTTTTATTTCTTTTTCGTCAGATATTCACCTTTAGGATGAGCTATACATGACTTAAAGTGTTATTTACTCCTGCCTCGCTGGTCTCCTGCGTTTTGAGTCCACACTTAATAAACCTGACATGAAGCAAATGCCCACAAATCCCAATGAACTGAGACAGATAAAGTTGCCAAGAGTGGGCCAAAATTCCTATACAATGCTGTGAGAAACTTCATAAACAAAACAATTACTTTGAGTAATCGCTGCTGAAGGCAGTTCGACACACCGTGGAATCATGGGGTTTAATTAGTTTTCAAAGTTATGCTTTTGTGTGTTTGCTTAGTCATTCTTCAATAAATTATAACAGTGTGATATCTCATGTTCTAATGTTTATCTAAGCATGTTTTTTGAAAAATGATTTAGACCTACGTGAGGTCCGATTGTCATTTTTATTTTTTTAAATCATGTCTCCAATCACATGCACCAATTACCATTGTTACTGCTTTGGCATCTGTTTCACTGTAACCAACCGTTTTGATGGAATTATGCGAGTAATTATTGATCCAGATCAATAGTCCTTACAAGAACTTCACTCAGGCTTATTTCCTTGCCTCGAAAGCTCAAGGACTGAAACTGAAATGATGTTCAGTTTCCTCATGAGGACAGCTTCTCACACAAAGTGAAGAATCCTATTTCTAGTGCTCTATCCACCCCTTTGAGTCTGCAGAGTCATCCAGTCCCACTAACGAAACCAAGATATCTATATTAAAATAGATGCTGAGGTTTAGGAGGTGGAACATATGGTTTATTAGCACACAAAAATAAACCTGATAGAGGAGGAAGTAGAAAAGTGGTAATTTCTGTTCAGTTATTTCCATCACCAGTCTGTCACTAGCTGGTTCCAAATGCAAGCTATACATGAACTAAAAAAGATGTTTTCTTGTCTGATTACAGATGACAACCTGTAATATCCTTCCACACATGCCTGATTGGGAATTTGACACACATCTTTCTGTAATGTTTGTATCTGCTCAAATTTTCAGTCAGACTTGTTTTACTTATTGTGTGACGTGATGTTGTCTGTCAGTCACTAAGTATGCGATAGAAGTCATATGTGTGCAGATGTAATAGTTCAACACACCAGCATTTAAGAAAGAAAAGTGCACTCATTACCAATGTTCCTACCATATGTGATTCAGTAAAATCCAGCTAATTTTCATAAACAATGAATAGAATATGCCCTGTACCTTTATTATGCAGAAGGTTTTTGATTTTTCTTTCCAAATATGGATGAACTCTTCTATTCTAATGTGTGCAGTAAGGCTACTATCTGCTCAGTTTACAACAACACACTTATAGTAGCGCCTTTCTAGTCCAGGGACCCCTCAAGACGCTTTTACAACATGAGCAGCTTTCTCTCACTGTCTCTCATACACTTTAACCACACACACACACACACACACACACACATTAATTAGATTGATCGGTTTAGACAGGTGTGGAGGCTGAGTCATGTCCAGGTGAGTCATAGGTTCACCCAGCTGCAACAAACCAGACAGCCAGATAGACAGTTTAAGAGGCTACATGCCATATTCTAAAAACACCAAGCTTGCAGTTAAGCATACAGGCAGCATCACTAACTTCACTATCAGTGTGGTTGATGCAGTATGTCATAAGAAATAGCACTGTTTCACTGTTAATTCTGAGATTCCTTAAATTATTAAACTATTAAATTTGAGAAAGGCTTTGAAGGGAACGCTGGAGGCAGAACGTGCACCTGCACCTAAGTACCTTTTTTTTTTTCTTTTAAATCTTTTGTTGGATACTTTTTTTGTGCTGCAAAAGAATTTTGCAAAGGTCCTTGTTTGAAATGAAAAGCATGTGTGACGTAAACATGTCTGCATGCCAACTAAAGAAATAAAAAAAATAATAGTATACAGTCTGTAGCATACTGAATATTCTTTCTGAATCACTTTGAATAATACATGTTCAGTCCTCCTGTATCACAGTAGACATGAATTGCATTGTCATGCAGTGGTTGTTGCTTCATGGGAATCTGAACAGATTGTTAACCGTGAGATCGCATTGATCTCACTGATAGAGAAGAAAATCCTTATTCTATATGACTCTGGGAATACATGTGGGAATTGTACTAAAAAGGAATCTGAAGTGGAAACATCTGCTTTCAGGAGATATCAAAATCAACAAAGCTGATAAAATTTTATCCTGCTGTATGTACTTAGTGGAGATGGTGCACCTGTTCAGATGACCATCTGGGAAAAAAAAGGGAAAAAAAGGACTAGTGAAGAGGTAGTTGTCATGTAAGTACAAAAAAACATTGTTCATCTTTTCCTCAGAGCTACATGAGCTTTTGGCTTCCTGAGACTATTTCATTATGATTATTTTTTGACACATTTGATGTGGACATCTAACACTGTGACATTTTATATATGACAGAAAATTGTGAAAAGTAATAAGCCTCCTTTAATCTTCATGTTGCCATATGCTCGCCTTTAGTTCATCCACAATTCTGAAAGATTTTTTTTTTTTGCTCCCGAGTACCCTCGAGCACTGGTTCTCATTTTAATACATGAATGGCGAATGCAAAAATGTTTCATTTCAACTGAAACATTCCTTTATTCCACCCCTTCAATCTTGCAGTCGCCCTCTTTGCATTTTCCCTTCTCGACCTGCCAGGCTGCAAGACAGGAGCCAGAAATGTGCTGAAAGAAAGGCACGCTGTCACAAAGCATGCCCCCCCCCCTCCAAACAAAAGGAAAAAAAAAAAAAAGAATCACACTACCATGCCATTACCCAACCTACACTCACTCAGAGCAGTCACATCCAACAAGCATTTATCAGGAGCTCTGTCCTCAGCACAACGAGTAAGCATGGCTAATGGAAATTTAATCAGTAACAAGAGAGGACAGCAGGCATAATGCAACAGATGATAAATAGAAGAAAGATGCAAATGGTATTTATATTAGACAGGCCATGCTGACAAGCCTGATAATGCCCCCTCATGCAGTTTCACCCTGAAGCTTCCTTTTGAAGTGCCATGTGCCATATTTTACAGTGCATCTTTTATGGAATGATTGTGTAATTCATTGATTTTATTTTTTTTCCCCAGTTTGTCAAATGTCCCCTGTAACTTGTGCCTGAGCATGAGGACGTGAGACCTTAATTAATAAAATGCACTCATCACACAACAGCAGTGTTTTGAAAACATATAAGATTCTTTTAGCATTTTCATTTTCACACCAAATATATCTTTTAGAAAGCATAATTTATAGTATAAAATGAAAGTCAAAACACAAAATCTCAGTTATTTGATCTTTCTTCTGTTTTTTTTTTTTCTTTTTTAATGGCCATCAAATTACATCCTTTGCAATTTGTCTGTTTCAGTGACACACCTAACAGCATGAATCACACCATTGCTGCCCACATATGACGCAGATTGTGTTTTATCTCAGCATGATCTCGGTTTGGCTTTAAAAACTGTACAAGATTTTTTTCATAAATCTATCGGAGGAAAGTGGTGAATATCTGTTCTGAGCTTGCTGGAGTTCACTTTCTTGCTTGTTGACATTTCGAGTTTAATTACTTACATTTACTGGAGGTATTCATATGCCATGTTATTAATATTGCTCTTTATTGCAGTATCAAAAATCTTTGTCACAAAGGCAGTGCTGAAAATTAATATTTGATTCCAGTGCTGGAAATAGTGGAGGCTTATCGAGAGTTCAGCATAAACATTTGTGACGTGAAAACGGCAGTAAATCAAATTATTTTCAACAGAAGAAATTCTTTCATTTGTTTTCTGATTGTTGAATTTCAAATACGAAACTTGCAACACACTGTTTAATTAATGTTAAGCAGTATTTTCCTCCCTTATAAAACACTTACAAAGCTGGACTCTCTTAAGGATATGTTATTTATGATCTCCAAAAATAGCTGACTGTCATAATATGCTAATTCACATCTGTGCCAATGTCTCGGTCCTTTGCTGCTTGTGCACTTCCCTAAGATCTGAGACAAATGTAAACTGTCCCGCACAAACATGTACAGATAAATGTGTCCCTCTTAAGCTGCACTGGTTTTTGATAGGTCATGTTAAGTCAGTTTCACATTGCCTATTAGATCTGCCCCAGAAACATCTTCATTCTGCCTGCTGTGCTGTGTGAAGGAGATGGAAGAACGGTGTAACATTTTGTTCTGTGGCTGTTAGAGCTCTGTTCTGGAGGGAGTAATGAAGGTGTAATGGGGAAAAAAATGACTGTTGGGTGATTTAACTTTGCAAGAAGGCATAACAGAGGTGCAAACATAGTGGAAAACTCTGCATTGGGGGTGAAATCAGTCTGTCACTGGGAAGGTGAGATGGCCAGGACTGGCTGTAGTACAAATTTTCTCACTCTGGGTGAATTCTGTTTTCATTCTTATCAAACCTGGAGGAGCCTCCACCAGTTAACACCAGGCTGTCTTCTTCCTCTATCCTCAGCTTTGGCTGCACCCCAAGTCTTATTGTACCACTAACGCACTACTGTGTGTCCTACGGGAGCATTGATGTATAAACTCTATTTTTTTACTGCTGTTTATTCAGTAATGACTGAATAAAGCAGTTAGTGGCCGGACAATTTACAGAACTGTTGCTGACAATGGCCCACAAAGTAGAGGGAAGGGACCTTTTTCAGACTGCAGAATGCCATAATGCTTTGTGGAATCATACCCTTGAGTGTGAATATTGCACATTTCTGGGATTACTGTGAATGCACAGCTAGAGAGTGAAGGCAGAATGAAGTGATTCCCAGTGGATCTTTACGCTGTGATCTCTGTGTGAAAGTAGTTTGAGGCAGCCCTCTCTCTCGGTTTTGCGCGTTCAGTTGAGGAGAAGGGCCACCTCAATTCTCTTTTGGATGAAGGGGAAGAGCTAAGGGGGAAGGTGACACAGCCCTCCAAATAAAGTCAGTCCAGGACCACATGTCAAACGAAGGGGTATAAAATATTTCCCAGCATACACTGAAGGAGTCAACAATAACGGAAAGCAGGTGCCCACAAATGTAAAGTATGTGCGTCGGTATGTAATCTTTACATCCTTACTCACGCTTATACATCCATTTCTGGGTGCCTTGCTCTCACCCTGCCGCCATCGTTGCTGACTCCGGTGCGGTCCCATTCACTTCTAATCAATAACGTTCATTACGTTAGCTGGGTTGCTAATGTTGCAAACATTAACATTTATCAACATAGCCGTCAGACTAACGTTAGTCACTTATGTCACTTTGCTAACTTTTCCATCTGATAACAGGACTCTTTTCTGATATTTTGTAACTGTAACATGTATATATGTCCTTCAGAGTAGCCAGAGGAAACCCGTTAATAAGCAGCGGTTGTCATGGAAACCTGTCACTTCGTCTGATGTATAGCAACTAGCAACTACTTTTGATGATGTACAACTGTGAAGAAGGGGTTTTTGTCGCTCATCAAAAAAATAGCTGCTAAAAGAAAATCTGTTTGCTTTTGTCGCTCAAGTGGCTCATGATGTGACATTTGATTTTCTTATCCTTTTAAAGAGGCCGTATACTTTTACAGTCAACCGAGCTTTTGCAGAGTCGCTTTTTCTTGATGGCTGCCTATCCAATTATCATTTAGTTTGTGTGCGCGCAACAAATTCAAAAACAAGTTAAGGATGGTTACATGCAATTGGTTAAATTGATGGTTTGGAGGGCAAATTATAACCATTTGCGTTAAAATAAATGTTATAGATCGCAAATATTTCATATAAATAGCCGCACTACTCGTGCTGATCATCACGTGTGTATCATTGATGTGGATGTCCGAGATGTTGCTGCTGTTGGTGCTGCGTTCCTGTACCTGCGATACCTAAAGGCAAAAAGAGTTGGACCGTATAACACTGGGTTACCAGCGATGGCAGTGATCAACTTTTCTGTCATCATTTTGAGACGGAACTATGGAACCCAAGTTTCCGAGTATGTTTCCTGGGAGCCCCGCAAGGGAAGAACGTCTGCATTCCCATTGGTAGTCAGTATTTTACAGCCAAAACACGTCATAGATACTTTGCATAAAGTTAGACTTTTTTTAAATCGCTCTAGTGGCTCAACTTTTGTAGCTTGTCACTTTTGTTGCTCCGTCCATTGAAAG
This sequence comes from Arrhamphus sclerolepis, assembly GCA_037176975.1. Lineage (NCBI taxonomy): Eukaryota > Metazoa > Chordata > Actinopteri > Beloniformes > Hemiramphidae > Arrhamphus > Arrhamphus sclerolepis. Next base: position 10,539 of record JBAMYA010015905.1, on the reverse strand, counting down.
TGAATGACTTCCAGTGATTTTACAGCTTTAGTTGCTCTTGGTCTGAACGCACAGTTAGTCTTTAGCAATAGTGGGCACAGTACTAGTTAAATCATTCATTTCTCAGGACAGAGAGAGGTTCAACGTAACCAAATCTTTATTACAGTTTAGTGTAATGTATTAAAATCATGATGCACAAACTGATAATCACAGCAGAGAATGTTTCCTGCTGAATGTAGAGGAACTTTAATGCTCGGATGAGGTTTGGTTCAAGTTGGTGTTGAACTTTTATGGGACCTAAGGATGAGAAATTACTTAAACCCTGTTACTCAGTTGTTAGCACCTGTAGTTTGACTTGCATGCGAACGTTAACTTGATCGTAATTGATGTGTTTTCAGAAAACATGAAAGTTTCAACAAAATGAGACCCTCTCTCATCCTTCACAGTAATTTCACCCCGATTCATGCCCCTGATGCGTGATTATCTGTGGAATAATGAGGTCATTTTACAATATATTTGCAGGGATGCACATCTCCAGGTATAGTGGCGAGGTTGATGTTTGTTTGCTGTGACTCAAAAACAAACAAACAAATTCATATTTATACTGCATTATTTATTCACCAAGTTGGCAGCACTTTGGTACCATCGGTTCTAATGGCAGTAATCCTTGACTCTCACCAGACACGTAAGCGCTATTTAATGGTGCCAGCCGCTGTGAATCATAGCTATTCTAATCAATGAGAGTGGTCCATCAGAAGCACTGCACCACAGTTTAGAAGATAAGAGACGAATCTTGCTCAAATTCTGCACTAGACCGTTTTTTGTTTGTTTGTTTTTTTAAGGGATATGAACCAAAATGTCAAAACAAAAAATACAAAATTGACAACACTCATGTTTATGTAAAAAAAATGAATTAGGTGAGCTCATGCTTGCTGTGAGACTGGAAACAAGTTCAATTTCAAGCACATCTGTTGGTTAATCTGAAAATGGTTATGAGGCAGGTGAGGACCCAAACACAAGAAACGAGGGAAGCAGGAATAGTCCATGATGTCTTTCATGGAAATAAAACAAATGCTGCCTGGGCAGGAAAGTCCTAAACATGAACGGACATTCACTCAATCAAGCAATCAATCAATCAATCAGTCACTCACTAAATAAATAAATAAATAAATAAATAAATAAATAAATATATAAACAAACCAGACCCATATCAGAAGGAAATGGTAAAACACAGTGTCGACCAAGCAGGACAAGACAATATAAAGAGCAAGCACTGATGAGACACAGGTGGAAACAATTAGGAGAGATGTGACGAGGAAAGAAAGGCAGAGCAAAACCAAGCAGATAAACAGACTTTCAGAAGAAAACAGAAAGTAAACATAAACAGGGGAGGACTGAGACAAGGAAAAGAAAATATAAAAAAAAGCTAGACAGGACTCAAGAACACCAAAACAAACCAAAATATATTAAACAAAAAACCCAGTTCCTAACAAAAACCTTCAGATTTAAGGAATTTATTGTTAAAAATAAGTTGGCCACACTCTAAGAAACCAATTAAATGATTATTTTTATTCATGTCTACATGGTAGATGTCTTTTGTCCACAAAGCATTGCACATATTGCTGTGTTTTCACCACTTGTATCTTAATATGAAATTAGCACCGACAGCCATGCACAAGACATAGAAGATAAGAATACAGCAGAGCTGCACACTGGAAATATGCTTGTAAATGATAGTAATGGTAAACACCCCCACAAGGAGCATTAAATGAGGCTTAAAATGGTGTTAAAGGACTGAGGAATAAACAGGTTCCTCTCCTGCAAGTCCCTCAAACGACAGACAACAGACACAAGTCTTAATTTTAGGTTGGTTTTTTTTCTTGTTTTTTTTTTTTGTTCTTTTTTATTAATGTGCTCCTAGTTTTGAGTGTGAATGAATTATCTAGTACTTTCAAAGAAATATTTGTTTATGTAATTGAAGTCTAGTGTGACTGAAGTAACTGTATATATATTTGAGGGTTTTTTTTTTGTTTGTTTGTTTTTTATATGCAAGACACAGTCTATTTGTTTCTTTTGCATCACCTCGATTTACCTGCTTGAAATTAATCTTTATAATCAACACATCATGTGCTCTAGAGAAACCGAGCAACCTGACATCTTATCAAGTAAAATCCCTTTATGGTGATGGCAGCCAAATTTTCACAGGCATGCTAATGTGGTGTTTCTCCACAGTAGAAATCATATAATTCTATTTGACTGAAAGCTGCAGTCTGGTACAGTAATTGGATCTCAGGATGAGAGAAAAGTATTGTGTTGTACATCATCTGAAGCTCTAATGTTTGTGTCTTTTTAATCACTTGAGATCAAAGATTTTTTTTCAAGTTGTGTTTAGTTCAACTTAAAAACTTTATGCCCACTTTGATGCAATGATATTGTTTTCAGCCTCTGCACAGTCGTAACATTAAGAGAATAATGAAAGAAAAAAAATAGATATCTTTAAAGATAGAAGGATGAAAAGTTGGAAGAGATCAGATTAAGTGTAGGAGTGCATAGCAAGATAATCTATAGTCTTTTTAGCAGCAGCATATTGCAGCAGTGGTCAGTAAATATTCAGTGAGTGTAATGTTGAAAATGGGGCTAATTCACCTAGAAAATGTGAAGTGTCAGAGTAGCAGAGTTTATGTTTCATAGCGAGGTGTGTGTGATGGTGGGTGTCGTGGTCAAGACAAGTAAGAGGAGGGTGTGATGGTCCAGGGGTGAGGGTGGATGAAGGGCAGACTCGCTGCCCTGGACTGCAAACTGTCCTGCAGTTTTGTGTGGTTTGACATCACCTTTGGACACTACCCACAATCATACATGAGTGTGAAGAGACACGAGATGGATGCGCACAACAACTGCGCACTCTAGAAGAAGGCTTGAGACTTTTGCTGCAGGGACAGCAGCGCTATAGCTGTACCATAGTGAATTGTAAAGTTATTTCCTTTCTATAAAACTCTCTTTTCTCTCTCTCTTTATTGTTTGTTTGTAAATGCTTTTTCATATTGTTCAGGAGCTTCTTTTTCCACTCTTATGTTCCAAGGCCTTCGCTGTGAGCTCACATTAAGAAATCAACACTGATTTCCTGTAAGTCATCTTTGGACCCTCAACTAAAGTGCAGATGCATCCAAACATGATCAAAAAGGTGAAACGCACAAATTTATTTAATCATTTTGATAAATATTTTAGTTGGCAGGCACAAAAAGGAGATGTTGATTCATAAATATATATTTCGCTATTTGAAACCTTAAGCCCTTAAAATGAGGTCTTAAAGTAGGCCATATTTGTCCAACCGTGTGACTTTAAAGTGTTATAACTATGGAGCTGTGAGGATGTGTAGTGCCAACAAGAGACTTTCAGGACTTCTTCATAGGGCCATTTGTACTGTACTTATAACTGTAACATGCATATGCAAGTACTTCAGTTTCACAATCCTGACTCCTCTAAAGGCAGAACACACCATCTTCACTTCTTTCGTTAGCTGTTAAAAGCATGAAAGTGTGTCGTCATATTATTAATTGCCTGGTTTAGCTTATAGACTATGTCTCAAGATTTTGCGTGCAGAGCTGAGTTTGCAGTCCTTCAGAGAGATCTGTTTTAGTGGTTCAATTATCAATGAATATATTATAATAAACTTTGTCGTGGGAAAGTTGGACACATCTCATATAAATATGACTAGCTGCCTGGACCAGAACTGGCATTTTAAGGTAGAGGACCTATAAGAGAGCTGTATTTAAGACTGTATCCAGACTGCCACCCCAACCAGATTTTTAGACATATCCAATCTTCCTGACTGACTCTTTACATTATACTGTGTGGTGGTGGGGTGTGGTTCTGCTCTGTTGCAGAGGAGAAGTGAAGCTGCAGCTCAGCAAACAGCACCTGAGAGGGACTGATTGGCACACCCGAGCTGCATGTGCCAATCAAGGTCCCTCTAATTTACCAGCAGCACTCTGGCTCTGGGAGTAAGGACTGCCAGAACAGCAGCCTACACTGTGTGCACACGCGCACATGTTTTTGAACTGAGAAGTGCAACAAATACAGAAATCCTAACAGAATCTGCAGCCTTGTGGTGATCATTGCCACCATGGTACCCAAAACCTTTACAGTGGCATCTGAACAGGGACCATGTGAGAGGCTGCAGCTTCTATCAAAATGTCTTTATTCGTTGCACTTTTGCGTGCGTGCAGACTGCTGGTCTGACAGTCCTCCCTCCCAGAGCCAGAGTGCTGCTGGTAAAATAGAGGCACCTTGATTGACACAGGCAGCTCAGGTGTGCCAATCAGTCCCTCTCAGGTGCTGCTTCCTGAGCTGCAGCTTCACTTCTCCTCTGCAGCCTTGCAGAACCACACCCCACCACCACATACCATATATTGCAAGTGATCAGATCTATAAGTCCCTGCTGACATTCCCTAACTTGCATGGTTGCTATGGCAGTGTACACACACAGAGCTGATGTACACTGACTAAAATGGAGGGTGATGAACTGGTTGTGTTTGCATCAGATATGGGGAGCTGTGGTGCAAATGGTTTACGGGTTACAAAAAACACGACAGACAGAGAAGGCTGCTGTGTACTGCTTTATTTCATTATGCATGTATATATGTAATGTAAAAAAGAGCTATTTGGAAAGCTAGGAAAAAATATTCATTAATTATAGAGAAAATCTCAGAGTCATGGCTTCATGGAGTCATGCATTCAATCTCATTTAACTGCAGATGACTTTATGACTTTATTAACAAAATAGTAAATATTAGAGAAGAAATTCATGTTTTCCTATCAACTACATTAGACAGCACAGAGACCTTGGAATTCCTCTATTTCTCTCCCTGTGATATTTGTTAAATAATCTCAGTCGTTTCTCACACAAAGCCATCTACATGTTTACTGGACTCTGTTCCTTCTAAGCTTTTTAAAGAATTATTTTCGCATGACAGGTTCTGTAATCCTGGATCTTGGCAATGCATCCTTCATAACTGGATATGTACCAGGAGGTTTTAAGATTGCAGTAATTAAACCTCTCCCCAAAAAGACGTCTTTGGATTCTGACAATAAAGCCAACTACAGGCCTCTTTCCAACCTTCCTTTTATTTCCGAAATTCTTGACAAAATTGTTTCAAATCTGCCAAATGAGTTGTAGAATGCTTTGTAGAAACAATAAAAATGATGAGCTTCAATCAGGTTTTAGACCTCATCGTAGCACAGAAACTGTATTGGTCAAAGTCACCAATGACCTTCTCATGGCTTCTGATAGTGAATCTGTCTCTGTTCTTGTCCTCTTGGATCTTAGTGCAGCATTCGACACAAGATTCTCCTTAATAGAATAGAGCAGGTTGTTGGACTTAGAGGAACAGCATTAAAATGGTTCAAGTCATTTATTAAATTGATTTCAGTTCATCCATGCAAATAATAATGCTTCCAGTCATACTAGGGTCAGCTGTGGTGTACCACAGAGTTCTATTCCTGGACCCACACTTTTCTCTTTATACATGCTTACTTTAGGAAACATCATTAGGAAGCAGAACATGAATTTTCATTGCTATGCAGATGATACCCAGCTGTATTTACCCTTGCAACCACATGAAGCTAATCACATAGCGTTATTAGACACGTATTAAAGATGTGAAGACCTGGATGAATGGAAATTTCCTGCTTCTTAATTCAGATAAAACTGAAGATATTGTAATTGGTTCCAAACATGTCTGGGAGGCACTCTTGAGCTGTACAGTTAATTTAGATCACATTACCATATCCTCTAGCTCTTCTGGTAGGAACCTTGGCGTCATTTTTGATTGTCTTTTTTTTAACTCTCATATGAAACAGGTTATAAAGTTTGTTTTCTTTCATTTGCATAAAATAAGAAATAAAACCTGACTCAGGAGGATGCAGAGAAATTAGTCTATGCCTTTGTTACTTCTAGGCAGGAATATTGTAATGCATTATTTTATTATTGTACAAATGGCCTTATTAAGAACTCTCAATTGGTCCAGAATGCGGCAGCATGAGTACTAACTAGAACTGGGTATAGAGATCACATCTTACCAGTTCTTGCTTCATTACATTGGCTCCCTGTTAAATTTAGAATAGCATCCAAAATATTATTTCTTACATACAAAACTTTGAATGATAAAGCGCCAATATATCTGAAAAATCTCATAGTTCCATACGGTCCTAGTAGAACACTTCGTTCTCTGAATGCAGGTTTAGTTGCTGTTCCAAGATTCTGTAGGTCTAGAAAGGGTGGCAGAGCCTTTAGCTGTCAGGCTCCTCTATTATGGAATTAACTCCCACACTGCAAAAACGGATTTCTAAGAAATTTAAAAAATAAATAAATAAATGTTTCAAGAAAAATGGTCTTATATTAAAAGCATACATCTTACTTTAAGAATTCTAGCCAAGGATTTTTTTCTTATCCCATTGGCAGATTTTTTGGGTTTTCCTTAATCTAAGACATTTTGACTAGATTTAGGAATGTAACTGTGGCGGTGGGGTGTGGTCCTGCACAGCTGCAGAGGGGAGGTGATTCAGTGGTTCCGGGAGTGGCGGAGGACACACCTGGACCGCATGATCAATCAGTCTCCCTCTCTTTTTAGTGAAGGCGCAACAGCAGGGAAGGGGGTGGCTCGAACTGGAAAGCTGTGTGTTATGTGTGCGTTGGAAAACGCCTTATCAATAAAATACTGTCTTGAAAAGCACCTGCTTAGTGGTGATCATTGTCCCAGGGTACCTGAACCTCTATAGTAACACTACACTGTTAACCACTGTTAATTTTAGTCAAAATGTCTTATATTAAGCAAAAACAAAAATCTGCCAATGGGGTAAGAAGAAAATGCTTGGCTAGAATTCTTAAAATGAAATCTATACTTTTTAAATTAAGACCATGTGTCAAGTATTTTTTTTTATTTTCTTAGAAATCAGTTTTTGCAGTGCAACCTCAATCCAGGAGGTAGACTCCTTCTCTACATTTAAGGTTAGGTTTAAGACCTTCCTTTTTGATAAAGTCTTTAACTCTGTAGTCTCTTAAACCATCTCCTAGTCATGCTGCTATAGGCCTAGGGTGCTGGAAGTAGTCCTTTTGTACACTGAACATCTTCACCCTGTCTGTTTTATTTCAGTCTCAGATTGTCCTGAATCATTTAATCAAATCAACATTGTCTATCCTCTCTCTTCTCCTCTTTCAGGTACTGTTGTACTGATGCTGTGTAGTGATGTTGTGGCCCGCCTTCCCTCCCAGTCCTTCCATCCTCTGACCATCCTGGAGTTTACCTGCACCTGACGACTGGATGCCACTGTAGGATGCCAGCTGGCATGGTCGACCTGCAGTCCAACACTCTGACCACTATATATTTATATCAGATATTTGTATATTTTTGTACATCCCCTCTCTGACCTTTATACTCACTGTCCTTTCTCCCTCCTCATTTCTTCCTTTATCCAGTTGGCTGAACCAGATCCAACTCAAGGTTTATTTCCAACAGAGTTTTTTCTTGCCACTGCAGCTTTGCCACGTGCTTGGGGGTCATACTCTGGGTTTCTCAGAAGAGCCTTGAGACAACTTTGTTGTAAACAGACGCTATATAAATAAAACTGAATTAAACTGAATTTCAGCAACCATCCACAGACTCTTCTTGTTGAAATATAGAAAACAAGTCATTTTTGCCCACTGAACACATCAATTCTGTCACTCTGGAGCACATAGTTATTTCCTCCCTTTTCTGAAATCCTATTTACATTCTACCTCACAATTCAGATTGTGAAGGGCTGATCTGATCAAGGGATAGGTCAGCAAACTAATGTGAGAAAAGTCATTTTTGCATCACATTCATGTAGTTGATGCTTTTCCCAAAAGCAACATAGGAGTGAGCAGCACATTGGGAGTCAGTTTTGGTTCAGACACGTTGACATATTAGATGGTGATGTTGAGGATCGAAGAAGCTCTCTGCCCTCTTATCTCTATGTACCCCATTTTGAACAGAAAACCTGTTCTAATGTGGTCTCTGGAGAAAGTACACTCCTTGCAGTTTGGTCAATGCTCAAGTGAAGTGGCTCAAAACTGAGACTGGTTCTACCAGGAGTGGTGGTAACAGTTAGGTAATTATTGAATACTCAGGAGAAAAGACGATATACAGAAGTCAATACAACATTGAGGAGCAAGTTGGTTTCCTTCATTTGTTGTGAAACCCTCCAAGTCAAAGATCCTTTCTGCACCAATAGCCAAGTTAGCCAAGCAGACTGTTCACAGAATTCTAACAAACTAACTCTGGCTAAATTTTAAATACTCAACACCTCAACATGATAATGCCCAAAGAGACATGCAGCAAGTTAACATTGTCAAATAGGAAAACATTTGTGGGAAAATGTTTGTATCTAATTTATGAATATTTTGCATGTGCAAGGGTATATAAGGACTTTATTGTGTACCCAGAATCAGTATGCCTTTCGTCTGGTCCAACAGTTATCCTTTTCTCCAGCCCAGGTGCATCTGAGCCACAGAGTAACGCAGCCTGTCATTACTACTAATACAGCTGTCAAGGGAGCAACAGAATTGCTGCCTGGATTTGAGTACAGATGAGTCGCTTTGTCAGTCTCAGTCAGTGTAACTTTTGGTGAATGGATCTGTCTTTCAAGAATGGATGTGTGTGAACAAAGCAAACTTGCAGTTGATTTTCAGCTGAGAACCTTCCTTTTCACTGATCAAAAGGGATGTGTGAGATTGGTTTGATTTTCATTCAACATTCATTTATAACTGAAAACTTAAAAAAGGACACAGAAATGAAATAAAGCCTGTTTTTTTCACATTGTGAAATATGATTCTCACATTTGCAGGACAACTGCTAGTTGAAGGTTTCTTTTGTGTTTTTCACCAGAAAAGTAATTTGTACTCCAATGGTTAATTTGGTCATATGTGTTTGAGTAGTCTTGTTATAAAGCAGTACTATTTATGGGAAACAGCAGAAACAGTTGAATCATGAGATTACACAGATGTTTGAATTTCCCTTTGCAAATCAATAACATATTTTCAATTGAACTGAATTGATTGAATTGAATGAAATAACATGAAGGTGAAATGATGAGACACTTGCAATTATTATTGTGTACTGCTAGAAATCAGTCAACAAAAGAAATCCCTCTGGAAAGAGTGGCTGGAAGGGGTGAATTTTGAGGCTTAAGCCCAAACATTCTTTTTTGTTTGTTTTTCTACAATCTTTTTTTAAGCTTTCAAAATGACGATGGTTCTATAATTTCTGGTATCATATTCACATTGGGTTCGGTGGAGAGTGGCCAATGATTGCATGACTCCATTGTCACAAACTATCACATAACCGGATAGTTTGTCCAGTTTTTACAGAGTCTTTGAAGCCCATTCTTTCTCAAACCAGCCAAGGCTGTCAGTCAAGCATGTTAAATGACATCTGGGCATCTGATTGGTCAGATTTACTGCTTAATATAAATGTATTTGATGTACAGAATAAATGTACCCTCTGTACAGTTGTCATAAACCTAACCATGGAGACCCAAACTGATTTTTGTATCAGGCTGTGAATATGTTTAATTCTGCTGCAAAGTTGGTCCTTTTAACATGGGGGTCAGTGGGGGTTTGCTCTGTTTTGGAACCAGCAGCTCATCCAGGTCATCCTCCAGGTTGGTGGAGGAACTGCACCAAAACATATTTCCTGGATGGGTTTAAATTCAGAAATGGTATAGTAGCCACTTGGGTGTGATCTGTGTGTATATGTGTATGTGTGCATGTGTGTGTGGTAGAATATGATTCTTTGTGCATCTTATGTGTATTTTAAGAAAACTGAGGCATTCATTTACAACAATTTTCAGCCCGGTAATGGTAATGGAGCAGATTGTCAAAGCAATCCGCAGCAGGTCAGCAGATTGCTTTGACAGTGATGTATAATCTCTAATAAACACCTGACTCAGAGACATACTACGTCTTCAGTGTGGAACCAGATTTCTAAATGATGATGAACTAAGTGGATTGTAATGAGCATACTGGTTTGTACAAAGTCAAAACACATTTTTCTTCTAAAAATTATTTTCCCCTCCTTCATATTATCAATGTGTCAAAAAACAAATCACACACTTGTACTTCAGATACACAGAAGTATATGAAACAGAGTATTACATAGATCAAACTAAGCTGTGGCAGATCCTGGTTGCTTTTTATCTAGAAATGTCCATCAGTGTTATTCTTTAAATTGTTGTTTGGAAAGAAAAAAAAGGGACTGGATGGCTGATAACCAATCCTGGCTCACAGAGACACAATAGCAATAATTGTGCTTGCTGGATGATTAAGAGGGTTTAAGACAACAACTTGTGCCCATGTGCTTTGGTAGCTTGCTGTTGATTAGAAAGCAACAGGAAGTTTTAATGGCTTTTCTTCTCTCTTTGTCAACCTAGCACCCATTTATGCAAGAAAATGGATCTCAGATGAATCGCATGCTTTTAAATCGGAAGTCAAGGTAGCAAAAGGAAGGAATTACAAAAAAAGAAGCTTGAGAACACAAAGGGTTT
>JBAMYA010015894.1:0-17140 GCA_037176975.1 Arrhamphus sclerolepis | reverse complement strand
CTGCCTTTCGCCCGAAGTGTGCTGGGATAGGCTCCAGCAGACCCCCGTGACCCTGCACAGGACATAGCGGGTATAGAAAATGGATGGATGGATGGATGTTAGTGGAGCAGTGCTTTTAGTTCTATGGCAATGTTACTGACCAAAATATTTACCGTACCATTTAGCAATAACGACTAAAAACATTCTAACAATCTAGTTAAAGTGATGATGGTTCTGGAAGAAAATCCACAGTATGCACACAGTATACAGTAGTCTTTAAGGTCTTGTCCAAATACACCACCCCTCAGTGGATTTGAAATGTACACACATGTCCAGGAATCAGATTGTTTGGACAGATGAAACTAACATAAACTTGTATCAGAAAGATGAGGAACCAAAAGTATGAAGAAGAAAAGGAATAGTTAATAACGTGGATGGACATGTATGTAGTGAATGGGCTGAAATAACAAGATGAATTCTGAGGTGTGGCCTATACAGCTATACTCTGTTAACATTCAAACATATGAGATAGTCTGGCATTTAGCAAATAGAAATTATTTTGGTAATCCTAACTGACTGTGATGGACTGTACCCCTGCCTTTCGCCCGGAGACAGCTGGGATAGGCTCCAGCAGACCCCTGTACAGGAAATAATGGGTATAGAAAATGGTTGGATGGATATATTCATGGCCTAATATTTTTAAAAATGAAGTTGCTTTGTTGAAAAGTCCAAACTGGCATTTGCTGCATTTTTGTGAATCCTCTTAAATTAAAGTTGAAAGCGTGTTCTTTGATCATATCTTGATCAATTTATCAATTCTTTCTTTCTTTGCATGTCAGGCAAAAGATACTAAACTTTTCATCTCAAGTGCAAAAACAAATAGGGAAGCTTTAGTTGCTAATTTTAGATCGCAAAGCCACTGGGAGGTACTCTAGTTTTTGTGCTTTGCATTCACTTCTAGTTCCTATTTTGTTCCTCCACGATACAGAGTGTACTATTTGAAATACATTCAAGGTCACAAGGTCAGTGACATGCTGCCATTGCTCTGGGGAGAAAGTCATTTGCCTTGTTGAATACCTTCAATTTAATATGAGCAATAAATTGTACAAATTTATGCAAGCACAGTTGTCAATGCAATCACAGTTGTCAGTTCTGTTGTCATTTGAACTGGCTATTCTCCATCAATGTCAGGAGAGTTCAAAAACTTTAAAACTTGAGAGAAGGTGTTTGGAGTCTCATGCACACAACCTCTGTACTATGTGCTGCTCACCTGAAAAACACATGTCAGTTGCTAAACCACAAAACACCATATATCACAAAAGTACACAGGAAATCTTAATATAAGTGGCAGCATATCCTTATAAAAACTGACGATGTGTCGCAATGTCAGTATTCTGTATTCTGTACTGACATCCAGCCATGTGTAAATGTTACCTCATCCTTTTTTGTAAAATATAACTTTAAAAGAGAATGATCTGCTCCTTTTTTATCCATGTCATTTTTTTGTTTAACAAAAACCCTGTACCAAGATGCAACAGTTTATGGAGCCACCTTAAGCAGTAGTAAATTCAAGCAGTCATTTCCTGTATGAATTTATTAATTGTTCTATAATTCAGCCATTCTGATGTAGACTTGCTGATGTTCTTTGATTAACTGCCTTTCTGCGTGACCCAATTTAGACCTAGATGTATCTGTCAGATAGACAGCATCACATTTGCCTGTTAAAGTTGTGGACGGTTGCACCTCCAGAAGACTGGTATTGTTGCGTTGTCATGGACTTGTGCTGACAAAGTATTGCAGACTATTTCACAGTCTGACCTTTGGCGGGACGTCAAAATTTGCAGGGACATCAACTCCTGAAAAAACTGGTTACTTTCTTGAATAGTTTCTATTTGTGGATAACTTGTCTCACTGTCAAACTCTAAACTCCAAATTGCTTGGAAATACTTTTCAGATTAGGCAACAAGCAACAAGTGCTTATCCAAGATCATTATCTATGTCTTTTCTATGACCATAATCTATGTCTTAGATCATGTTAACCCACAAACTCATTTCTCCAAACCAGCAAACTGTCAGATTCACAGCATTTAGAGGTCAGCACATCTGCTTTTGATCCAACAAGAATTGATGATTAGCAGCACCGTATTTCATCAAACCGTCTTAAAACCCATAGAAACAGTAAAGGCGTCCTTAGTATACACTACTACGACACGCACTTTCCAATTTAGTCAAAATTAACTCCACAAAAGAAATCTTATCAAAAATTTACAGTCATAACTCAGTAAGACAAAACCAAAATCTTTAGCATCACATAAATGGGAACAGGACCTTGGAATCCCTCCCAGTGCTGGCTTCTGGAACCAAATTCTAAAAAATGTACTGTATGAACAAATATAACAACATCCGTTTAATACAATACAAAATCTTACACAGAGTTCATCTCACAGGTCACAAGTTGTTTAAAATGGGTTTTACACAAGTTGACACTTGCACACATTGCACCCAAAACAGACAAGACGCTATATCCACCCCCTCTATCATTGCACCCCTGTACAGCACTTTTGGGTTAAAGTTACCACATCGCTCTCTAATATCCTGAGCTGCTCCATCCCTCTTAACCCCTCAATGTGTCTCCTAGGAGATTTGTCAACAGTCAATCTTAATCCACAGAAAACGAATTCACTCCTCGTGGTGCTTGCAGTCACCAGGAAAACAGTCCTCATGAACTGGAAATCCATAAGAACCTGTAAGTATCTTACAACCTTTTAGATGATTACATCTTCATAGACCATCTCTCTAGCCCCACCATAAAGAAATCAAAACCTCAACACTTAATTTGACAACCATTCATAAATGTAATATATTCATTATATCGTATTTATGCAGAATATTGTCCTCTTTGCTCAGTCCCAACTTATTAACACTTTAAACCTGCATACACACACACACACATGCATACGTGTACACACACACATTTTTATCTATTTTTTTATGTTACGTTTGTTTATTTCTTTACCTATTACATATAATAATGCATATTGTATATTATTTTACATTGTCTTTTAGATGCCCAGATATGTATTGTGAGACTGCAATATCTGCTCCTGTATTATATCACTGCTTTGATGTTTTGATCCCGTTCCTTTAGTTAAAAAAGAGAGGGAAAAAGGGAAAATGCATCTTGCACAAAGTTATTAATGTAGATGTTTAAGATCTGGATTTTGTTTTTTGTTTTTTTATTATTTTGGTGTTCTTGAGTCTTGTCTTGTACTCTTGTCGCTGTCCTTTTCTGTTTTTGTATAAAAAACAAAAGATAATAATAATAATTAAGGTAAACTACTAAATGTGGGGCTTTTGGTTGGAACTGGGAATTAACTTTTGTGTTTAACTCTGTCCTACTTTTTGATTTATATAACTTTTAATTTTTTAAATGTATGTGGATGTTCAGTGCACATAAATATGAAATGACAAGTCAACTCAAAAATGTTAAAAAACAAAAACAAAAACAAAAAAATTGGCCCAGTGTCACAAGCCTTTATTCACTGATTTCCATAGATCATTAGGTTTGAGCAGGCAGAAGTGCATCTTGCCTACACAACCTCCTGATCAGTAATTGTATTTAACAAGCCATAAATTACACAAAATTATTACTAACATTGTTTTAGATATATTACATTCAATGTATCATAAGCAATTAACAATTTACTTTTGCTACATGTTCTTCTATAGAGTTCTCTTATTTCGAAAGATCATCAGCACATTGCTGTGGACACCTCATGCCATGTGATTCCTATTTGCATTTTTTTTTTCACAAACATGAGCTTTTCTCTAGACAGTCAGTCTCATGTTCACTCATGTTAAAAAAGAGAACTAAAAATGTTGGCAGCCCTTGACTTTTGGGCGTAGTCCCATGCTGTGAAAAGTGCAAAGAAACAGATGCAGGCAGAAGAAGAGAAGGGTGCAGTAACTTATTGCATTATGTCAGATTTCAACACAGAGACATATGGACTTGTGAAGATCTCTTTGGGGAGAAGGATGAACTGCTGTCCAAATGGGGATAGTTCTCAGTGCAACAACACAGCTTCAGTATTTATTGAAGCTCCTATTGGTTTTCTCCACAGCATTGTTCTTGAGATTTAGACGCTCACCTCACTATTGATTAAATTTACTGTCTTGTGAAAGATGGGGTGTGCTGAAAGACATGCATTGAACTTAGATGATGGCCAACAGCTTGGGGACAGAAAAACCTCATTTAGTAAAAATAAAAAAATGATTATTCTGACAAAGGCTGACATGCTGATAAGATGAAAATATTCATACTGAACCATGGATTTACCAGGTCACACATACAACCGTACATCTACCCCTAACCCTAACACTAATCCATCAGTTAGTTAGTGATGATGGCTGTGGGAGGAGAATAAAACAGTGGAATTAACAGGACCAAAGACATTGCTTTAAACGTCCCACATTATACAATTTTTATTCCAATTTATATTGATCAAACACCACAATACAGTTTACTCTAATCACAACTCAAAAACTCTCTGAGTCTGTTAGATTATGCTTCCTGAATCTTCTATTTCAATGTATGTTCCTTAGTCATCATGTTTGGCATCTCCCTCCCTTCGTGCCTCCTTCTCTCTGCCGTTGGCTGCCTTTCTACACCAATCAGACATGTTACTTTTTGTTAAAAGTCACAATGACAATTGGAGGATTTTTCTTTTTTAACTTCAACTGTGTCCAAAGGGGGCAGTGTTAACCCCAAACCCTTGGGGGTATCATTGACTGAGAACATGAAACACGTCCACAACTTAAACAGACAAGCAAACTACCAGTATTTGTCAGCAAATTCACAGAAAGAAGAGCACAATCGTTTATAATAATCTTACATGGGAACCATAGTGTTTACTATGTGGAGTTAGCCCGACACTAACTATAATGTGAAGCTAACTAAGACACATGATTATAGCCAACGTCGTGACAGAGGCAGCGAAGAAAGTCAAGAAGGTTTTGTCAGAAGGAGCAAGAAAAAGAGAAGGCATGATCAGCAAGATTCCATATATAAGTCGGTACTGAACCAGCATAAACTCACTGGCATGAGCTGAGTGAAGCAGAGCTGCTAGTCAGATAGCATCCTAGCCTTGCGGCTCTTGGATTACTAAGTCTTCCTTCCACATCCTGTACGTTTGAGTTTTAGTTGATATTAGGCTGTATCACTAAAGTTCTTTGTTTTGCTCCTCAGTTTATTTTGTAATAGAAGACGTAGTGAGGCTGGCTTCAATGGCAACGATATTTATAACAGTGGTAACAATATAACTGCGCTTCTCAACTTGACAGGATGCTACAGAGCACAATCTGTGGTGTTTAAATGTGGTGATTTGCTCTGTTTGGGAGCCTGCACCTGGGGTGGTGAATGGTAATTTCTGTCTCTATCAGTTTGGCTTCAATGAGGAAGTGGGGATGTTTGCTGTTGATGGGGACAGACGCATAGGTTAGTTTGATCTGAACTCGAAAGTCATAGGGTCAGTCTGCATAGGCAAGTCCTGCTTGCATCAACAGCAAGTTGTGTTAAAAAAAAAACAACAAAAAAAGACAACGGTGAAAGCTCCTGGTTTGACTGCTCTTTCTGGTTAAGCTTCAGTGCTTAACCAGTCTTGCACCTCTTAAAATGACAGCTAGAAGGCCCTGAAATCATAAATCTTAATGTTTAAGTAAATTTTGAAACTTTGAAAGACAGAATAGGCAAGGGACCTTTAATGTGAGTCAGCTGTTATAGAAACAGAAACAGATATTAGAGGCAAAAGGTTTACAAATGTTTTTTTACACATAGGGAATAAATTACACCATACAGAAAACCAAACTACAGTTCATCTGAATTTTGTGCATAGTGTTGTAAATGCAATCTCAGATCAACAACAGATAACTAATTTCATGATGCTAATATTTATTTTAAAATAAAAATGAAGCCAAACATGAAACATACTGTGGGCAATACAAAGTACAGTTTTGGTTCGGTAGTCTGTCTCTTGCATTGTTGTGGAGGAATTTTCACTTTTTTAGACTTTTCACATTGAGGTTTTTGAGCCTTCGCTGATGCACAGCTCTCTAGATCCTGCTACAGCGTCTTACTTGGCTTGAGGTCTGGTTTTCCAAAGAATGTTTTTTTGTTATAATTTTGAAATATTTCAGCCATTCTTATGTGCTGATGTGCTTTGGATCATTATGTGCTGTTGCGTGACCTGAGGTGGCCAAAAGACTCAGATTTGGTCTCATCTGTCCATAGGACATTGTTCCAAAAGGTTTGTGGTTTGTTCAGGCCTCGTCAACCACAGTCCCTGTTCTTTTAAGACAGAACAGAATCCCAAACAAACTGGAAACAAACTTATTCAGTCTTCAGTCTGTGATTGTGTTGTCATGTACTTTAACATTTGACATATTCAATGAGGCCTGTAGGGTCTGAAATGCAGATCTTGCCTTGTGTGTGTGTGTGTGTGTATGTGTGTGTGTGTGTGTGAGAGAGAGAGAGAGAGAGAAAGACCATTGCACAGTCTGACCTTGAAATAAATTTTCTGGAACTTCCACTCATGGGACTATTGCCAACTGCTTTGAATGTGTTCCGCTTGATTTGGAGCAGCCACTGCTTACGTCTTTCCCTCCAAACATTGTCTTAACACTCACATACTGGTCTAGCCCAGTAGATGTCGGTAACGCAACTAACAGCTTGGTTGTTCTTCTGCAATGGGAGAAGAAGGAAGATGATTTCTTTTTGGTTTCATTTTGTTATATACATATATGGCGTGGTGAAAAGGTTAGATTTGTTAGGTTTGTTGTTTTCTGTTTCCCAGACTTAGGCACATCATACCATACATAAAAGTAGTACTGACACAATGGAAAATGTGAATATTTGTTACATTTGTGGATGCTGCTGTTCACTAGAGTGTTTTACATATTTGACAAACTTTAAAACACTGGTGTAATCCTACAGTTAATAATGCAGGGAAATGTGGGACCGACTGCCTTGGGCCAACAGAAATCAAAGGACATAAAAAAAAAAAAAAAAAAATCAATCATTGAGTCCTTCTCCATGACCATTGCACCATTGTGCTGAGTCGAAAGCAGAAAGAAAGAAGGAAAACCTGAGAAACAACAGCTTCATGCAAGTTTTCTTTTTTGTTGTTGTTTTTTTATCATTATACTGATGTTCAGTCTTGTATCATATGATAATAATTTAAAAACCCCATCAACCATCAATAAAGCTCACCAAGTTTGGAACAACACAATTTCCCATTAGTGATGCTACTCCCTCTGTCTGCGGAGTGTCTGCACAGGCTTTAAGGAGCGATTGTAGGGAGGCCTGTCTTTGTAACAAACAGAGGGAGACGGTGATGAGGATGGTGGTCATGGGAAGTTTTATGTTACAATGTAAATGTAAGCAGCTTCATATTTTCAGGCTCATCTTATGGTTAAAAAGCCATGCGTTGATTTGAAATAATGAAATGAATTCTTATGATAAATATTAATACGATTAAAATGTCTAAATAAATATGGCCTCGAGGAAATATTAAATTCACAGATTACTTATCATTTTGTCAGGTATAACACAAAAGCATTCTGAAGTGAACCACATAATATATCATTTGGGTGATGCAAGTGTGGTAATAGTGTATATGCTGTTTGCTTGTGCTGTGTTGGAAGGGCCCAATGAGATGGTTTGTTTTTTTCACATGACGCCTGGTAACTCATAATGCCATACACTGTAAATACATGGACTTTCAAGTTCCTAATGTACACCTTTTTTTTTTTTTTTAATTGTAAAAAAAAGATGTTCAATCCTGTGTTATAAATGTACATCTGATTTTAACTGCTATTTTTTTACAGTTCATCCTGAAAAATGTTTATAACTTTGAAGTCATAACATAATGTTTTGGCTAAAGTCATGCACTTTGGAGTCAAGCCTAGGTTTTGGAATGTAACTTGCTTTGGTGAGCTGTTCTCATCTGCACCATCTAAATAACCAGTGGAGACAGGGTATTTGAGATCATTTGCATAAAGACAAATCGCTCAGTAGTCACTGTGAATGAAGCCAAACAAACTGAGACCCAACTCACTATGAACAACCCTGCTGTTTCCTTCTCTGTGCTGCCCCCCCTCACCTTGGACACACAGGCTGAGGCCATACTTCAGCTCACTCTTACAAAGAACAGCAGAACTCATTGGTTATGTCACACTGAGGTGATCAATACAGCTCAATCAAACACAGCTGTAATACAAATCCAAGCTGTGAATGGCCTTTACCATGGCCTTTTATTCTTCCTACTCCTACTGAACAGCACATCTCTCCTCATTACAAACACTGACTGTATGAGTTGGGCCTTTTCAGTGATTGGCTAGATCATTGATTTCAACTGACTGTCTTACAAATGGGCTGCTGACATTGTTAAAGATTTATGAGTCGTAACAACGACATGAGTTTGACCTTACAAATTCCTCTTTCTCTTCTGCCTGGTTCATAAGCAGTAGTTTTATTATCTAAGACAAAATGTTAAAATAAAATCAATTCAGTTCGATTCAATGGTAATTTACTAAACCCCCAAAAGGCATTGATATCAATGCAGTTAAAAAGTTTGAGGAAAAACAGTTGGAAAGTTGGAATTTTGTTGGATTTTGATAAAAGGTTTACGTACAGCTCTTTATGTCTAATACTATATGTGCAAATGGATGCCAGAACTTTTTATTGTCACACATTTCACAACTGGTGTTGCAAAATACTGCGCAAACTTAAACAGGACGTTTGAATGTAATTATGGTGTTTACATGTTTAGAATTTACTTCAGTAATGTGACTATAATCAAAATACTCCATATATTAATTGGATTATTGTTTAGTCAGAATATGATCCTCGTATTAAGATAGTTGTTTCCTTGGCAGTCCTTATCCAGAGTATGGTCTTAGTCAGGTTGATTGAGAGTATTTTTGTCCTTGTAAACTTACTGGTTGACGTTGCCACAACTTGGTGAAAAACATGACACTGGATTCCTCATAGTCTGGCTGTATCCTCTCCAAACCCCATCCATTTTATTTGTCAGTTATCTCCCATTGGTCATGATGGCTAATGGAAGATTTGAATGAAACTTGGTGTCCGTGTTTCGCTTCCACCCTGCATCATATTGTTTCCATCTGTCTGGATGTGGGGTCATATTCGGGGCATTATTTTGAAAAGCTCAGTCAGCTGCTCCCACATTATAAACAGCTCTCCCTTTGTCATTTTTAGCCATCATATCAGATGTTAACACATATAACAGCACAGCAACCATCACCATGTCCTATTCAAATTTTACAAATCTAATAAAAATGAAACAACAGATCAAACAAAGGTCAGCATTGAATGCGCCATGTGTGATTATTGTCAAGAAATGTGTCCACCTTGGTGTTAACCCCACAATTTTGCCATAATATTTTCCATGACCCTATTTCCTTGAGGCCAGGGTCACTTCCTTGTCCCACCCGTCTCTCTCGTACTCTGGCCTTCACCAAACGCACACCCAACCGTGTGATAGTTCCTGTCAGCCCAGGCTCTGCAAATAGAAACTGCAAGATTAACCACTGCCAACTCTGTGTCGCACACATCACTGAGTCCAAATGTGAATAAGAGATGATGTTGAGATGAAAAAGAAAGAAAATGTGATAAATTAACAGGCAATGTGTTGTGTTATAAAATGATTATTTGCATGGCATTTAAACTAGTTCACCTAATAAGACACACAAAAAAGAAGGAACAACTGTGATCATAGGCTATTAAAAATGAAGTGCTTTGTGTCACCTGATAATTTAGGCTGTTTTGGTTGGTGATTCAGCTACCATGTAGGTTGTTTCTATTTTTTTTTTTTTTTTGATAAAAATAAAAATAACAATGCAACTTTCTGTAAATCAGTTCTGCAATACATTTCATAAAAGTTGAAAGAGTAAAGCTTTTACCACTTTGCAACGTTGTCATTTCTTCTCACAATGGTATAATTTCTCACTTTAAGAGGTACACTGGCACTGAGTACACCAAGGATTGAAGAATTTTATTCATTTTATCCAATTCTGAAAAATATTGTCATTCTTTCCACATTGTTTCTGTCCTGACTGTTAGAAACTGTGTCATCCGCCCTCATGTCTATGCATTGTCCTGCTTTTCCTTTCTTCTTGGCTGGTCCATTATTATTCTGATGGTTCACATTTGGGTCCCCACCACTGCAATCCTGAAACAAATGAGACCAATCTTTTGAAAATTCCTGATTTTCACACGCATCTTCAAAAATACTTTATTTCCAGGCTGACACAGTTGTACAGATATTATTTGGTTGAGCCCATCCTCAACCAAGACAAAGCACACACACTGTAAAATATTCCATAAATATGTAAGAAAATCCATGAAAATGAAGAATCAATTAATTGATTAAATAAATCTGTTGAAATGATATATATCCAAAATCTATAATGAAAATACATAACACTGGGATAGTAGTAGCAATATCAACTCAGAAAATAAAATAAATAAATAAATAAAACACCAGTCCTTGATGAATAACAAATGCTTTACAATGTTCAGTTGTCAGATGTGTCATTGACATGAGATATTCTGAAATGTAGTTGTTCTTGTCCTAATGATTTTCAGCACTGCTCCCTAAACTTGGTCTTTTAAGGCTACTGCTATCATGTCACTATTCTGTCATGTTTTGGGTGAATAATTGAGTTTTGCAGACCTTGATGACAAGCTGATAGTGAGCTAATACTTTGGGCCAGGTGGTGAAACATCTAAAGATGCCGGTCAGTGGGCTTTGAGAACCTGGATTGGGGACACTGAATTGTTTGTTTATTTTTGAGAGAGAGAAGAAAGCTGAAAAGGCATTGTCGTGTGAAGGGCCTTTTTTTTCTTAAGCCTGGCCTTGTTCAGCTGCTTCTCCTCCTTCCCAAACTTGCCACAGCTGCGTGAGAGGATTGCAGCAACCTTTTACTGGTTTAGAAAAAAATAAGAAGAATTTCCGGTGAGCTTGAAATAGTGTTGTAGTTGTCTGTCCATTTCAAGCAGGGTGTAAATAGTAACTCTCAGAAAGTTTTACAGTAGCTGTCTGCTCGTTGCACATCTGCACTGTCATAGGTTGGAGACCTGCCTGACTCATAGTTTTGAATGCAGTCTTTGGTGTAAAGTGAGAACAAGAGTGGTGACAGTACACCCCTCTGTGGGGCCCCGGTACTTATGATTAAGGGTTTTTGGTGTTATGTAATTTCACTTAACCACTTGCATGCTATCTGTTGAAAAAATAAATGAATAAAAAAATCCCGTACCCACTGACATGAGGGTGGTTCAGCTCCCATGAGAGCGAGCTTGGCATACAGTTTATGCGGAAGTGTTGAACAGTTCAATAGTGTTGAACACAGAACTGAAATTGACAAAAACAAAAACAAAAACAAACCTCATATGCATGATTACCAGGACTCTCTTTTTGATGCTGAAAAATGGAAATGTGCACAATGATACAGCAGCATCAGTGACGATGACAATGGATCTCTTACCGCTATGTGCACACCGGTTACACACAAAGCAAATCAAATACTTTCATTATGATGTTAATATGAAGTCATTAAGACAGCTTAAGTTAGATTCCTCAGGCCCTAGTACAATCAAAGCTGACTTAAAGTATTCAGAAACCCTGCTTATAGACACCAGTTCATACATTGTTTAAGCTCATCTTTGTTCTTATATACATGTATGTATGTACCCCTCCTTGAATCATCAGATGGTGAGCAAGGAGGTCAAATGAATAATCATCAAACATTTATTTACTTCTAGAATAATATGCATATAGTTTTCAGAAAAATGATGAGCTTAATAAAAAAAAACATTGTGTCCTCCTCTGTGATACATACAAAACATATTTTTTATAATCTTTAATGCAAAGTAAAGCAATAAACATAAGCTAATTGTATTGGGGATCAGAGAAACAGCAGCTCAAGCTCTCACCTCCTGAAGCACATTATAATTTGTTTCATATATCATTAACCTTTTCACCAGTTTTACAGCAAATGTCACGACTAACAACGATGCTGGAAACATATAGTCAATACATGACGTATGTGAAAATTAAAAGCAACTGAACCTTCCTCCACTAGAAACCGTTATTGCAGTTAAAAAATGACTCAGGGTTTTTAGGTGGAATTATTGTTAAATGAAGTCAGTTTTGCTAACAATTTTTATCTGTTATCTTGTCTTGTCAATAGACAAAATGACAATCAAAATAGCTTGTAAACTAAAGCATTTAAGTTCTTTTGACACATGACTTTACATTGAAACTGTACTTCACATACATGTAGAGCAAAATGTAGCCCCTTTCCCAAAGCTGCAGTAGGAAACTTAGCAGTCACCACATCAGTGACATAAATAAGTACATGTTGATAAGCCCAGAATTAATCATACTGATTTTTAGCAACTCGAGTCTATTTCAGTCTGTGTGTTCTCAGAAATGATAACAAAGCCTTTGTTAGTTGTTATGAGTTAAATTGGTTTTAGACTTTTTCAAAAAGCTTTTGTATTTCACCGCTGAGATTTTATGGCTACTCCTCTTTTGCAACAAGCTCTTTCCGTTTTTCCATTTGTTAATTGACAGCATGTTTCTGATGATATAACTATGTCATGCTGGAAGGTCCAAGGCAAGTTTATTTGTAGAGCACAATTCATACACAAGGCAATTCAAAGTGCTTTACAGCTACATAAAATCACAAAAGGCGAATAGAATCATTCCATAAAACATAAAAAATAATCATTAATTAGTTAAATAAAATTAAAAACAAAGAGTGCAGAATAAAAAGCATAATTTAAAATTTAAAAACAAAGTAGAGAAATCCAATGTCCAATGTCAGATATTCTTCAGACTGCCTGATGGTTTCCCTCACGTCCTTAATGTGGTATGTGGTCCTGACCTGAAACCCAACATGATGGCTGGATGAACGAATCTGAACAGTAGAGTGATGAAGAAACGAGCTCCAAGAACCTGAGATAGACAGACAAGAGTGGCTTAAAATGAAAATGTAGACATGTAAAAAGTTCAATAACTACTGCACAAAAAAACTGGTGACTAAGAAAAGGTATGGATTTGAATTTGGGACATTCTTGCCTTTTTTTTGTTTGAGGAAAAAAACAACAATTAATCTTTTATTTATATTTTTCAGAATTATTTTTGTCACTTCTGTATGTCATTGTGAGTCAGAAGAAACTTCATCAAGATAGTTGTCACAGTTATAAAGTTGCACCTATGCTCTGCCAGTTATCACGTTCAGCTGATTTTTTCCCAAGCCCAGCTCTCCAGTGATTGTCGGTTTATCACCTGCTGTCACGTTTAAAGGTTAACAACCACAATTTGAACAAAGCATCGTGTTTTCAGTCTTACAACAGCTACAGCACTTCTGCACACTAAGAAACTGAGTTTTTGTTTTAGTTTGTAAGATATTCACAGTTTGATTGAGAAGCCATGTCCAAATGAGACTATATCTGATCATTCTGTGTAGGAGTATCAGGATAGTGTCCACCCTGCCACTTTCTCTTCCCCCACCATTTCTCTGTGAGAGCCAAGAGGAAGCCCACCCACAAGCCTTTCAGCAGATGGAAATAACCTTTCCAGATTGTCGCCGCTGGAGATATAATTATCGCAGTAGTCCTGGCTGTTAGTGGAAGTGTTCAACTGACCTCTGAAAACATTGCCAGGTCTTTCTGTGATGCTGGTTTCTCATCATCACAGATGGACAAAAACGCTGAACAGGAAAGAAAATACATATGCCTCCTATACATATTTGTCCAGGGAATGACCAGGGCTAATGAGTGTCACTGTATATAATGGTAAAAGTACAAGGTCAGATGTTGATTGAGGCCTGCTCAAAGTAATGAATCACAAAAGTTTTGTTTCTTTTTGTTGTTGTTGTTGTTGTTTTTCTTCTATATTGCTGGGTCCCTTCTGTGACCCTGACTCAAACAGGTCTTTTACTCTCCTCAGACAGAGTCTGTCTAATGCTGGCAGAGCAGGAAAAATAGAGGGAAAAAAAGGTCTGCAAATAGCAAGAGGCACTATATAACATATTCTGGGCCTGATGGTGAACTTTTGGTAACACCTATGAGCTGAGCAGCTGGTCTGAGGCATGACAAGCATATAAAAAGGCACAGGAAGATAGTTAGGGAGCTTTTAATGTTCATTCTGGTATTCAACATGCGCTTTGTCCAGGGAATTCATGGATTATCAGGCTGAGTGGAAATGTAAAGGGATCTGATCTAATGTGGGAAAGTTTGTTTTGTTTTGGGTTTTTTTAACTAGGCAGTAAAAGAAGCACTGTTAAGTGAAAGAATGATAGAGGACAGAGTTGCTGGGGGAGCTGAATCCTGCGCTTTCATTTCCTGGGGGCAGAGTGAATAGGACATGTCATCTGACTGCTCAAAAGGAAGGGGAACTGCGTTAGGGAACTGATGTGGTCTTGTTTCTGTTCAGAAGTAAAAACATATGTTTCTTTCTTTCTTTTTTTTAATAGATCGTGTATGACAATATACAATTGTGGCAATCACTGGCAATGTTTACTAATGACTGATGGCCCTAGGGCAGCAGATTTGTTTTGATGAGTGTGGATTATGCACACATAAAATACTCAACATAAAGGCTCAGATTCCCAGACGCGAGCTAAACCTAGCTCAAGACTAAAAATGTTTTCTAATGGAGCTCTTCTTTAAATTGTTGTTTTATTAGTGTGGGACATAGCCAAACCCGCGTCTGGGAAACTGTCTGGAAAAAAAAAAAAAGCTTTGTTCCTCTATCTGCTTCTCTATCCACGGCAGATTTTATGTAACACTCGCTGATGATGCCATCTGATTTGATAGCGGATGCTCTCAAGTGCTGTGTCAAAAGGGAAAACGTGTATTTGTTATCACATGCTGCTGCTCAATGGAGGGTTTGAAATTTGAGGCAAGGCTCATTTCAAGTGCAGCATGTGAAGCCCTGGCAGAGGCATGTGAGTTTCCCTACAGCTCACAAGCGTACAGGTGTGCATTTGCGCATGTGAGTGTGTGTGTCAGCCAATGAAAATTGCGCAAACATGCCTCACTCCTCCTCAGGTGTTGGTATGTCTCTCCATGCCTGCATTTAAGTGGTCTATAGTTCCTTATCTCCTGTTCCCGAACACATGACAGCAGTTACTCACAAGCAGACAGCATATGCATTTCCACTAAATGAAACCTTGTACCGCTGAGTGCCCCTGATAGCTGGCAGTTCAAACCGGGACAGCACAGGGCCAAAAATTACTTTGGGACAGACAGACTATTAATACCTCAGGCTACTCCTTATCAAATGACAGAACTTGAGAAATTACAATCACAGAGTTGTACATCTGGATATATGCTGATAAGGGGTGTCCTATTTTCATTAATTTTACACTCTGAAGTGCAGTGGTCCTTGTTTGAAATGAAAATCCCAATTGTCCAAATTTCCCCTTAAGCCTAAAAATTTCAAGTAAAAATAATTGCAATGTTTTCATGTTTTCATGTTGGGTTCAGATGTATAACAGAATAGAAAAAAAATGTTCATGAACCTGGCCCTCGATGACTCAAATGGTTTTGTAATTTCTGAATTCATTTCAGAGAGCTTTTCAGTTATTCAGGTCACCTATTCATTAATTCAAAATAAAAAGCAAAATACAATAGCAAAACAATATAAATTGAGATGTCATTAAAACAAATTGGACATCTGCGTAGCCTAGTGGTTAAAGCAAGCAGCCTGTACAAGGCCACAGTCCTCGTGCTGCAAGCTGTGTTCAACCTGCAGCTCATAGCAAGATTTACTGTGTGTCTGCCCACTTTCAATAGAAAGGCTACTAGGGCCAAACATTCTTAAAGAAAAATAAAAGAAAGAAAAAAGTTTGGCAGAGATGTCAAACATACAGGTTTTGTTTTCTGAAGAATTATTTTGTTCTTACTTCTCAATTTGTTAATGTGAATCATTATACTTATTTACTTACATCTACACAAGTTTTCTATGAAATAATTTGACTTCTGCAGACTTAATCTGTGTTTTATTGAAACAAAATATATCTGTCAGTCTCAACCACTTCCAGTATTTATGACCAGGAACACCGTGTCATTAGCCAGCATGCAGAAATAGAAAGATATGAACAGGTCTGCCTGGTGCGTTAACTTCCTGTGGTCTTAAAGCAGCCTGTGAAGTTCTGAGATCAAGCCTTCAGGTGACTTCTTTAAAACATTTGTTTTAACACATGGCAGCTGTGTATAAGCCACATGCAGGGCTTGATGTGCTTCAGCGCATATTCCACATAGACATTAAAAAAACCATAAACAGCTGCAATGCTAATTGAGAGGTAATCTGTGCATTGGAAAGCTGGATTTAAGAAAGCCAACATGTGCCTGAGTGAAGCTATTTTCCTGCATACTATCTTACCTCCTGCAGGTGCGAAGCAAGGCAGCTTTAAATTGCCCACAATTCAGCAACTTCCTTTCGATAACAAGCAGAGCCAAGACGTTCCCTGAATGAGAATGAGGAAAAGCAGCAACTATGTAAGTTAGCTAATAGATGTCATTAGTCATTAAGTCATAAATTAAATATGGCTCTTTTATTTTCACCACAATATGCCCTCACACAGGTGTTTAATTACAGAAACCTGCATCCAGTGATTCTGTTTTTCTGCACACATTTTCCATTGATGCATCAGACACATTATAGCAATCCTTGTTTTGAGAAGATCCCAGTTCTGCCACTGTTTGTACTCTCACATGGGAATTACTGGTGTTTTTATGTATGGAAAATGGGCATGTATGTCTGGACTATTAACTACTGTGGCTGTAAAAATATAATCCGCAAGCTTTATCTTTAAATTGATTTGCACATTCGGTTTTGGATGAGGATGACTCACCTCTTTCTTTTTCACTCGCCCTTATTGCTGTTCTGCCCGGTTGCCATGCCCACATAGATGTGCACAGAAAGAAAAAGGTCTTTTAAAAGACTAGGTCGGCTCGTGTGCTTTTAAGGGGAAGCTTTAAAGAAGCCAAATGACAAGCAACAATTAAAGATTCTCCTTGCTTCTTTGCTGCGGAGACACAGTGAAAGCTTGGCTACTTTTTAATGGATGG
>JBAMYA010015843.1:0-17142 GCA_037176975.1 Arrhamphus sclerolepis | reverse complement strand
GTCTGCTGGAGCCTATCCCAGCTTACTTCGGGCGAAAGGCAGGGGTACACCCTGGACAGGTCGCCAGTCCATCGCAGAGTCTAGTAATCAGTGAAACTTATCATTACAATGTAGAATATATACCAATTAATGTAGTATATTATACAACACCAAAAAGTTGGCATTATGTCGGCAATATGTTGTTACTTTTACACCGACTCATCATACAAAGCTGAATTATTTAGAGATGGCATAAATGTAAGAAGGGTGAGCGGTGTTCTGGTGACAGTTATCTGACAGTCAATCATGCAAACTAATAAAAAAATATTTTAAAAATCAAGAAAGAAGGAAAAAAACAGTTGGTACTCAGAATTGGAAAATCCTTTCATTCTCCCTACCTTCTTCTGTAACAGTTTAAATCTTTCGAATCACCAACTTCTTGTGTTTTGCTGTGACATGCAGTGATGCTTTCTGAAGATCCTGGGTGTGTGTGTGTGTTTTGGAATATTGCCTCACATATCCACTATAGTATAGATACACTGTATTATGCAACATGATCTGAGCTGCCCCATTAAACAGCACAAGCGTGAAATCTAGGGCAGAACGCCCAGCATCCCAAGACGTCTCTCAAGCTTTGAAACGCCGGGGTGACGCTGAACCAGGCTCCAACTGTGTCATGCCGAGACACTTACACACGGTGATATAAACAGTAGTGCCTGGATATTCACACAGGAGGGTTTGTTCTGCTCTGGAGCTATCCAGATTTCCCAGGTGAATTGTTTTAGTTTGGTCCATGTGCACTTAAATGAAAATGGACCAGTCAATCATATAACTATAATATTTCAGAGGAAATCTCATAGCGACTGTCCGTTTTATTCGGTACTGACATCAAAAAGTGGAATAACAGGTGAGGAGAGCAGCCAGGAGACTGTTGAGCAGTTGACTGATGAGAAAAAGTCATGATTTAGCAAACGTTTGAAAATAAATTTACAGCGAAAAGTTAATTGTTGTTGCTGAGTTTGGATCTTTCAAAATCTGCAATTTTACAACAAAATTTGCATAAAAAAAACTGTGATGTTACTGGGAACAAAAGATTTATCATTATTATTTTTTTTTCTTTATTATTATTTTTACAACTGTTCTGTTTGAACTAATAAGGGATCTTTCAGTCTCACGTAAAATAATTTGAAGATTCTGACTAGAAATTTAAGGTGGCTTTCTTTATTAAGGGTGCTTTTAATTTTGCCCTGCATGGACTTCAGTACCCTACCTCATTGCCGTTATTCTTTCCCTTCAGAGAAGCCAAGATGATGTGCGAGGTGATGCCCACCATCAGCGAGGACACGGCTCTGAGCCAGCGCGGCTCTCAGAGCAGCGCCTCGGACCCGGACTCCCACTTTGAGCAGCTGATGGTGAACATGCTGGACGAGAGGGACCGGCTGCTGGATACCCTGAGGGAAACCCAGGAGAGCCTCGGGCTGGCTCAGCAGCACCTCCAGGACGTCATTTACGACCGGGACTCTCTGCAACGTCAGCTCAGCTCCGCCTTGCCGCAGGTAAGCCGCACCAGGGCACCATTTCACCAGTTATAGACCCCATGTTTCAAACTCGAGGCTCGTGGGCCAAATCTGGCCTGTCACTTTATTTTATCTCTCTAACTAGAACTTTTCTGAGGAAATTTCAACGTGATTGCCCTTTTGATTTAGTAGTGACATCAAAATGTGAAATAACTGATGGGTAGAGAGCAGTCAGGAGACCGTTGCATAGCAGATTTATTATCAAAAAGTCATGATTTAGCAAAAAATTGCTGAAGATTTTACAAAAAGAAAATTTGTAAATTTTTTACAAACTAAAATTTCTGATTTTAGGGTAAAAAATTTGATATTATAGAAAATCTGAAACCTTACGACTGTTTTATTTCAAAATGTCCCAAGAAAAAGACATTTTAAAACAAATTTTGTAAGTTAACTTAAAAAGCGATGATTTTGTGATATTTGTGATTGTACGCTAAAACTTGCAATTTCAGGACAAATTGAGCGTTTTTTTAAAACAAAAAAAGGAAACTTTTTTTTAAATTTGTAACTTTTACAAGAAAGAAAAATGTGACTTTAGTACAAAAATTGATAAAGGTTGTGATTTTTGTGGAATTTGAGATTTTAACAAAATTCCCTTTTTTTAATGAAGAAGGCGACGATATTTTGAAATTTGCCATTTTGCAAAAAAATGTGCTTTTTTAATGAAATAAATCAGGGTTTTGAAACCTGTGATTGTACGAGAAAAATGTGCAGTTTTTGTAAATTTAGCCTCAATATGATAAAAGTTGCAAATACTGTGAAATTTGAGATATTTTGATAGCAACCCCCCCCCGCCTTTTTAAAGCAAGAAATCTGACAACAGAGCTTTGTTGAGAAAGTAAAGAATAAGCATCTCTTTAATGGTAACCATGCCGATGATGTAACCTGGGCTGAATGGTGAGTTTGACACCGCTGTTTTAGACTTTATCCTTGTGGCATTTCTACCTTTTACATTGACTATGTTATAAGGTTAATGTTGGCAGCATTTAAGAAGATAGTGGAGACTCTATTTTGGGATTCCTGCTTTGGACTTTCAATATGCATGAATTACATTTACCAGGAATGTCTTTGATATGAATTTTACCTCAGGATTTAATGTGTTACACCCATGTGATACATAGGGATTTCCAACTTTTTAAATCCTCCTCCTGTCTTACAACCTCGGTGATATGTTGCATATAAATAGTGTTGTGAAATATGTTCCGCCTTGGCAGTGTTTCTCATTCAAAGTGAACATGGTGCAAACATGATGTCTGCAAGATTTTCCAGCTCAGTGATTCTCACCAACACCAAATGAACTTGCTAAGTGCGAATGAAATTCAGAATTTATTTGAGGTATCTCTGTGCAGTCGGCAGGTGTTTAAAATGACAGGCGTACTTAGACATCCAGGGTGCGTTCAGCCTAGATGGATGACTACGGCATGAGCTTAACATGCTTGGGAGTGGAATCAGTGAAATATAATGTTTGGGACACAGTTTTGGAGTACTTCAGCGTTCCACAGTGTGTGGAGAAATGTCTTACGTAAGTTCCTACAGGAAGTTGAGATTAGCACTTTCTAAAAATGTGTCAGTAATTCTTTTCACACACTCTGTCCCAAAGCGACTCTGGAGGTTTGTCCGTGGAGAAAGGAGGACTTTGTTCGCAGGCGGTGCCTGCTGGCAGGGCAGTAATCCACATGGTAGGCATATACTGCATCTGTATTTTTATTTTTTTCTATTTGTTTAGTTTTGAATTAAGACTTGAAGAGTCTTTTTTTAACCTCCTTACCCATGGTCTTTTGAAAATCCTAATTAACATCACTTACACCACTTCCTTCGGATGCGTGAATTATCTTATTCTGATGCTATGTACACATTTTTCATTTGAAACCATGAAACCTTCGACACTACTCACGTAATTCCTAGAAAATGGAGAATTTTGATCCCCTGCAGACTAGGGCTGGGCAGTTAACCTAGAATTAATTGAAACCAACATTCAGAACCAATAATTGATGTAATCTCACTTTTTAATTTTTTTTCAGTTATTCCTCAAAGTGAAATAGTCATTAAAAGATCATATATAGTTGAACTGTGTCCTTCCTTTCACTTATTTTCTATATCAAAAGATATTTACCAACGATGTATCAGTTTGCTTCAGGATTTTTTTCTTCTCATCCCCAGATGGGCCATTGAACAGACATGAAGGTTCAGTTGAGTTTGTTGGGTTCCTAAGCTGGGATGTTTTTTTTTCTTCAATGAATTTGCATTTTTAATCAACAGCCATAACAAGAATTTTGAATGTGGACTCTTAGTGGAATGAGTGGGATTAACTGAAAATAATTGAACTGAACTGGATTATATTGAACTTACTTGCTGTCTGTGGAAAGTGCTTTGAGATTCATTTTTGCTGTAAATTGGTGTTAATGTGAATTGAATTACACACCCAAAGCCCGTATTTGATAAAACTGTAACCACCTACATGTGTAGAAAAAGAAATGTATAAGAACAACCTGAAGCAAAGGTTATTTCCACTGGTTTAATGTGGATGGAACTCTTTTCCCACATGGAGCTGAAACATTTGTAGATACAGATCAGTTTTGATTTTGAAAGATGGAAAGAACATGGACTAGTATGGGAGACGCCTGCTGCATTTCAGCTGCAGGAGCATTTTCCAGGAATTAGAGTCTTATTTGTTTGGCTCCTCCCATTTCGAGTGCATGAATCTCCTTTAAAGAACTGGTGTGTTTCGGTTCATTCTTTCTTTCGCTGACTTCCATTTTGTCTGCAGCAACTAAAGGCAGAGCAGAGTTTCCCCTTCAAAAAGCATCACTGATAGCGGAGGAAGCACTTTGGAAATTAACTGGAACCTTCAAGCCTGGGGTGTACATTCCTGATCGGTTGAGAAATTCCAGGGTGTTTTTTTCTCCTCCTTTATCTCAGTCAACTTTTACTTAGATATTTTTCCACAGGTACGATGGTTTCAGGGAAGTAAAAATCCATTGATGGAATAACCTTCAGTATATTCAGGTAGTAGCCGACCTCATAACATTTCTGAACCTAGCCCTGAACCTAAACCTGACCAACCGCAGCAACCCCAGATCACAGGCTGCCCCCACAGGCTTGTACGGTAGACACTAGGCATGATGGGAGCATCACTTCATCTGCCTCTCTTCTTACCCTGATGCTCCCATCAGTCTGGAACAGGATAAATCTGGACTCATTAGACCACATGACCTTCTTTCATTGCTCCATATCAAGTCTTTACCATCTTTATGCTCTCTAGCAAAGTGAAGTGATCTTCGATCATTCAAGGTTTCTTTCCGACCACATTTCTTCCAGGAAGATGTTGGGTCCTGACTGTCCTTCCAGTTTTTTTTTCTTTTTTCTTTTTTTTTTTATTACAATGCTTGCATTTTGAACCCAATTTTAGTAGTTTCCTGCTTCATGCATGACTATAATTTGACCCTCACCTTTTCCACGACCACAGGATGTGTCTTCTGACACACTTGTTTAAGAAATGGGAAGCTACTCACTCGTCAGTTAGGGTATTATCCAGTAGGAGATTCTTAACTATTTGCTTAGTTAAGTCCAGGTGGTGACTTTTTTTTTTTTCTTTTGGATAGACAGTGTAGCTATAACGTACTTCTAGTTTGACTCTACACTTCAGAAGACTTTCATTTATCTTAAGTAAAAAAAAAAAAAACCTTAAACCTCAATAGAACCACAAAAACCCTGGGGGTGGAAATGGTATTTTAGCTTCTTGGTAAAAGCCTCGGGCTTTAAAAGTTCTGACTGCTGTTATTCGAAATGCATCTTTTGTCTGTCCTAGAGGTGTTCTGGAAATGCTTCCACCCGAGACAGCTTTTCCTGTGTTTTAAATTCATCTCAGACTGTAGATTTGAACTCGGGGTTATGTGCTCCTTCTTGATCCTCAGGGCTTTTGTTTCCTCCTCCCCACAAGGATACATGTAGTGGAGAACTGATATACAATCCAGAGAACAAGACATTAAAGGGAAAAGTTAACAACTACAAAATTCTGCTTTCTATTTCCAACACCCTGGAATGTTTTACAAAAAAGAAAAAAATAAAGAAACGTGTCCTGCTTCTTCTAATCCATATTTAAAAGCATCTTCTCCACTTCTTCATGTCTGAATGGCAAATTTTGGTCTGTATTGCTCCACTGCCAAAATACTTCCCACCACTTAGCTGTCTGGAGAAGGTGTCCAGGCCTGTCAAAGTGAAATAACATTTTCATTTTCAGACAATTTCGCTGATCTGCACCAGCAGTAAAGCCTTGTTTTGATGTATGGTTTGTCATTGTGTAATGACAGAGCTGACATATTGCTCTGGTGCTTCTCCTGACGTCTGGCTTAAATTAGCTGTCATCGGGACCCTCCTAGCGACATCCTGGCACAGACGGTTCTATTAATTAATCTGATGGTGTCTTATTGGCCTGTATGATATCAACAAAGCTTTAATGGTTTATGAAGAGGTTTGTTAGACATTGGTGATTATACAGGAGGGAAAGATTATTCAGTAGAAAAGAGTTTGTTTTTTTTCTCTGCCGCTTCTGCCTGGTGTGTTATGAATGTCTTTACAGTTGATTAGCCTGTATTGACTTTACTGCATCGGAGCCGTCTTTTATAAAAGGACCTCTTTAATATAGATGTCATTTTGCAGCAATTTCAGGGGAACAGAAGTGTGAAGTGATGCTCAGATAACCATGTAGTGGAATTCCTAAAGAGGCCAATAGATAGCTTCCGGTCTTTTTTTACTCTATGATTGCAAAGGACGTGATGAATGAGAAGAGAAGCAGAGCTTTTTTGAGACAGAAGTGGCCTCATTTATGTGATAGGGAGTCTGTGGATGTGTCTTTACTGTTATCACTTCTTTATTCATGAAGCCCAGAGCGTTGCCAGGATTCAAAACTGACCCAACACAAACTCCCCTTCTTCCTGTTCTTTCCCCTCTTTCCTCCTCCTTTCTTGTTTCTGCTGTCGCTGTCTTTTCTGTTATGTTGCACTTTCCCTCGTATCTCTGTTTTATTTTTTATTTTTGGCCATCATTCCAACAGAGGTCATGGCTTCACAGCTTGCTGTGACACTTTCGACTGATGGGAGTGACATTTGCCGTCCCCACTCGAAGCTTCTGGCGGCACATCCCCCTGTCATGCATAACAAACCAAGGAATATGGCTTCTTTCCTCTTCCGCAGGCCCTCGTCTTTCCTTTCTACATTTCCCTGGGCCATTTTCTTCCAAAGCAAAGAAATGGAACTGGCGACGATTAGCTGCATTAAACATTATCAATTCACATTGATCCTGAAAGACTTTTATAAATCTATAATTTAAAGGAATACTCCATAGATGTGTCTTTTTAATAAAATTCACATATCTGGTTAGATAGGAAAGCGGCAGTTTTGTTGCAGGAATGGTGAGAGTACAGGCCCCAGTGGTACTCCTGTGCTGCTGACCACCAGGCCACAATGTGGTCTGTTTGTCAGGTAGTCAGTAATGCAGTTGACAGTGGAGACATCCACCTGTGTCTTCTGGAGTTTCTTATTTATTAAAGCAGCTGGTAGGTGTTAAATGCCCTGGAGAACTGTAGTGGGTCCTGGAAGGTGCTTGTCTGCTTATTCAGGACCAATAAAAGTGTTTCCAGGGCTTTCATGATGTGGGATGTTAAAGCTGGTGGTCTAGAGTCACTCAGAGAAAATCCATCCATCCATCTATTATCTATACCCGCTATATCCTGTGCAGAGTCACGGGGGTCTGCTGGAGCCTATCCCAGCTCACTTCGGGCAAAAGGCAGGGGACAGGTCGCCAGTCCATCGCAGCACTCAGAGAAAATGTATGAAATATTTTTGTTAAAGAAATAAGGCAGGATGTCTTCTGTTGGGTTCAAACTGTATGATTACAGTCTTATAGGATTAATTGAAGTCACATTTTATGACCTGAAATGGGTTGATAAGTCAGTTCCCGTACGAAACATTGCGTGATTGAACACATACTGATCGTAAATCTGAGTGTATTTCAGCAGGTTGGTGCTAATGTACTAATGCACCGATTACTTGCGAGTTAGCATTGTAGTGATTTTTGCGTGCTTTTGAAAATAAGTGTCTTTATTTGAGTTGAACATTCTTCTTTCCATTTCTCCCTTGCATCTGGCACTGTTGTTGCTAGGCTACTGTGCTGTGTAGAGGCGCTGATGTTTACGATATTTCATGGTGCATTCCTATTGGTTGGTTAGCTAACAGAGATCGTGGAAGCAGCGACGTGCTGTCACACTCTGAGACGATTCCTCCAGATTTTTGACACTGTTTGATATCTGTTGCAGCCTGTTTATGGTCACAAGATAGCTCTATTTTCCGTCCTTTTGCACCTTTCTCATTGTGCGATCCACACCGTTTTTAAGAGACGATTTTTTTCCCCACGATTTGTCACCTTTGTCTTAGTTGGCAAATATCGTTTGTGAACCTGGCATTACATGGCACTGGGACTGTTCCCAGTCAAATTTCTACATTTAAAAGTAAATCTTGGCAACTGTCTTTTGCATTGAGTCACATTGGTGCTTTGAAACACCTGCATCTATGCAAAATGTATTCTTTCCCAGTCCGACCAACTTCATTCATTTGACAGCATGCATGTCCATTTAGAGCAGACTTTTGGATAATATTTTTTTCATTGTCATATATGCTACAAGTTTTTTAACTCATGGTCTTTGCATGAAATGAAGGTTGTTTTAGAAAACATAAACCTTACCCAATGACTTGGGTACGTGTTTGGGGTCAGTTGTGAAAATCATGTTCAGATTTTCAGTACAGTTAAAACTTAAAATGAAATAAAATGAAAAGAATTCCTAAAATGTATCAAAGCTTTTATCTTTACCCTCGACCTGACCATATAGGTAAGAAATACCTTAAAATGAGGTACTATGTTGCACAAAAAGCTTTGGCCAAATACATTGAAAAGAAAAGTATCTTAACTGCAGTATAGCAGCATTTGCAGTGTCGCTTGAATGAAGCAAACAGACACAGAGAAGAGTATTATTTTGATACACTTAACGAGGAGCAATTGATTTGGCATTATAGATTTTGCATACAGTTTATGATTTGTCCAACTGCTTATTGTCAGATCAATCTTCTTTCCGCAGCTGTACTTCACAGTTAATGATTACTCTTCTGTTTTACGCTGTGGGATGTTTCCATTCAGTTACGTGAGGGCTTTTCATGCCCACATGTTGAAAGCACTCATTTATTAGTCTCATATGTCCTCACTCATCTGGACCACGATTGCACTTCTTTCGTCTCAGTTAGAGGAAATCATTCAGTGTGAACCCGTGAACATTAGATGTTTCCCTGTTTCAGTGCAACTGCTTCAAATGAATGGACCCTTAACAGACTTGTGCAGACCTTGATGGCAAACTGGTGGTGATCCATTCATTTGAATCAGTGTTGCGGCTAAGACATGCAGGACAGCAGCCCTCGGACTGGAGTTGGACACCCTTGCTGTAGGCTTCTCATAAGTGTTATAATCACATCTACAATATTGTTAATCATTAGATTTACCAGCATAAAAACAGCTGGTTACCCTTGTTGTTTTCCACCATTTGTGCTTAAGTTGTAAATTTTGACCAGCTGAGCTTTTAAGAACATCTATTGACATTCTCAACATGGATTAAGCTGGAAAACCAAACGTACAGCATCACATCCCAAAGCAAACGCAGATCAAATGGGCATTTCGAAGTATTTGCATGACAATCGGTTGGACCATCCCAACATTGATCTGATCTGGTCTGTTGAGTCTCGGTGCTAACGGAGAGACTCCCGATAACTACTTGATAGACTTAGTTCAGAGAAAGACACATAGAGTTTACAGACAATTTAGAGCCTGCAGTACTGTGCACATGTGGCCCTCCTCCATGCCCTCATCAGCCCCTATTGCGAAACAGGCAGGCAAGCTGGCAGACGGGCAAGATTCTCTGGAGCACTCAGCTGTGCGTTACTGTACGAGAAGGGCCCTGAGGGTCTGCGGGAGCCCTTTTCCCATGCTGTTTGTTTACTGTTGCCAGACACTGGCCCATGGAGGCGGTTTCTGCTGCAGCATCCTCTCTTACTAATCCTCGTCACTGCCACCAAGCTGCAGTCTTCCAGAAATACGGATTTGAACTAAAATCATGTTATGTAGATGTTTCTTCCAGGAGTAGTTGCACTAAGGACAGAATAACTCATTTGGCGTTGATAAACATACAGCAGATACTATATACAAACAGATTGCGAGGCTGTAATTATTTCTTTATGACCTTAAATGGTTGGCAACTGTATTTAAGAGAAGGCCAGGTGGCCTGGAGATGTAGCAAATGAAAGGGAATTGAATATTCAAAAACGTACTTTCATACTTTGATTTCACAAAATCACAAAAAGATTCACAAAATCTGTACTTTGACAGTCCATCATCGATTTTTCTTTAAGATGCTGCTTGTATTATTGGGATGACGTTGAGTGTCTTTGTCACTGACTAAGGGTTTGTAAATCTCTGGACCAGCAGGATGGCCTCAGATCTCTAGAATTTGACTGGAGCGCTCTTTCTGCCTGCATCCAAATAGTAATGAGATACTGACCGATTGATCAATCCGACACTGAGGTTATCATAAAAGTGAAGACTGAATTAAATTTCTCTGTAGAGCAGCCAGATGATCTTGGCTTTGTTCATTCATAACTCACATACTAGCTTGAGTAGAAATTACAACAGTCTATTTCCTGCAGTATCTCATACATGAAACAGAGACTGAGCTCAGAGTCTTGCTTTGATTTCAGACAACAATTACAAGTTCATCAGATGATAAGTAAATGGAACTGATGTGAACTGGGCTCTGCCATTGATCCCCTGCTTTAAGTCAATGAAACCCTGCTGTTTATGGTCATAAATGACACTTTCATCTGCCAGAGGGTCCAGTTAATGATGTTGCATCCCACGTAAAACTTCAAATTAGTGTTTTTAATAATGGAATGTGCCGCTCTGTGGACTATCTGTGATTGAATGTGGACAGAAATGGAGCTGGAGCCAGGGACAAAGAAAGCTGGTCCGTGAAAAGGAATCTTTTTTCTTGTAATTTTCTCTTTTCTTTTCTATCTCCCCACTGCTTCACTCTCTTCATCCTGCCTCCTTCTCTCTGTTGCTTGTACTGGACGCCCTCTGGGCTCCAGCAGCTATCCAGTCAGCTGGTCTCCTCCGTCAGAGCGGCACATGATTTCCATGATTACTGTTATTGTTTGTGCCCCAGTTCATGCTGCCTGCAGGCTAGATGTGTGGTTGTTGCACAGCAGGAAAGGAGGAGGGACCTTGAAAGTGAAAAGCGAGAGCAGGCTCCTCTGTAGTCAAACAATGACGACCTCCCTTCAGCTGACATCACAAAAGTGCGTAGAGCTGCGCACATGTGAAATGACGGTCTTAGGGAGATGACATGTCTGATGATAAACAACTGTTTTAGTTAAATAACAGATTAACTTGTCAGTATAGCATGATTTTAGTTCAAATCCATATTTCTGGAAGACTACAAGTAAACTTGTTTTGACAACTCAGTAACAATTTGGACCTTAGAATTTGGACCAAGATACTTTGGAACCATTATGTTTAAGCTGATGCCTTAAATCTTTGGCTTTACTGAAACTGTCCTTTCTAACAATGCATCACAGCCTTAATCACTTTGTTTGCAAATTTTAAACTGTCACTCGAGAGACTTTTACTCCTGTCCCGCAAGAAATGCAGCAACTCATTGACGGGTGATCAAAATTGGACGATTATTTGGACTGATCCGTCACTGATCTGATACCAGCATGGCTTAATAACTGGATAGCATGTGTTCAATGTGAAACATTTTCACTTTGAGTATAAAATTCTCAAAAGTTGTAATTCATACAGCCTGTAAGTTAGCTGTGAAGAAATAACAATTTAAGATATGTCGACTGGTATGGTCAGACATAGGGTAAGACCCTTTAGTGATGAGCCACAACCCAAATTAAGGAAACTTTTCCAATGTATCAAATTTATTTAATGATTATAAGTTTGTGGAATTTAAAGCTCAGACTGTACAGAAGTAATACTGCTTTTATGCACAATCACAACATAAAAACTGTGACAACCAAGAAGGAGTTCCAAAAAGGCTACTACTTGATACTGACCAAGTGGCAACCATCTCACTTCTAGGTTGAAGCTCATCCAGGAAGTATGTTTCGTTGCAGTTCCTCCATTGACCACTAGGTGCTGGCTCCAAAACAGAGCAAATCCACATTGACCCCCATATTAAAAGTACCAATTTTTCAGCAGAATTAAACATATTTACAGCCTGGCACAAAAACCGTTACTTTTCATCTGTGGTTACAATTGCACGGGGATGAGCTTTTTTCTACCACATTAGCAAAATTTATGTTAAGCAATAAAGCTGACCAATCAGATGTCTAGATGTTATTTGATATACTTGACTGACAGCCAGACATTTTCTCTGCCATTGGCTTTGGCAGCATTGTCCCACCTCTTTGCAATCTTTGCAACATGGTGCTGCCTGGTTTGAGGAAAAATGGGCTTCAGAGCCTCTTTGTGCAAATCTATGGGTCACGTGACTAGATAGTTGGTCTAGTATTTACAGTGAGTGGTCCTGACCCAACAATTAAGAATCACTGATCTAGGACAATAATTCAATACTTAAAACTGCATCACCCTGCTGAGCACATTAAGAGCTAATGATGGTTAAATGGCTAAAAATAAAATTAATAAAGCAGCTACAGTCTGTTTGTCTGAATTCAGCAGGTGAGACACTAATCATTTATGTACCAAATGACCATACATGGTTATGTCTATAATCATACATACAATGAGAATTTCAGGAAAAATAAAAAAAGTACTAATATTCTCCAAAATGCTTCAAATTGTTAAAAAAAAAATTGACAAAGACAAAGACTTTTGACAAAGAGCAAATAGGAAATTGGAATTAGCCAACAAAGTTATTGCATCCTCATACAAAACTGATTTTTAAAAATCTTTTGTTCATTTTTAAAGCTTTAACATTGAATTTCTGAACATCATTACTGCATTGTTTGTTTATTGTTACTATTTTAGATGTGTTAATGTCGTGTGCAGCACTCTCATCAGCTGGAGGAGCTCGAAATATGTATGTTTGATAGTTTTCTGTTGCTTAGAAAATATAACAGTTGGGCTGCAGCCATCAACTGTAATAAAGACACTCAAGTGTTTTCTTTTCCTGTAAATGGCCATTTGAAAAACTGAAGTCGTGCTCATTTTTCTGCCCAATTTACCCTCAAAGCCTTGTCTTTCCCCCTTAACTCTCCTCTACCTTTAATCATCTTCAGATCGACAAAGACATGGATGGGCTCTTGGCACACACCCGATGCATACAGTGCATCGGGTGTGTGTAATGGCTTTGGCAGAGATGCTTGATCAATACTCTTGAAAGGTTAGGCTCTGATTAGTGAGACAGACCAAGCCTTCTCTTTGAATTACAGCTTGTACCAATGCCAAGTGCAGGATTCTGGTCTGTTGTCTGACAGAGGGGGGAAACAGACGAAAAAGGGATGAAGTGAGGTTTCTCAGCATACATACCGAGGTGACAAGAAGGAACTCCTGCTGATGTAATTATCTCTCTAATGAACAGCTCAGCTGGGTGTGAATGTTCTGTAAAGTCAGGAACTTGCAGGAACATACATCAGCTAGACAAGACAATGGCAGCTGCTCACAACTTCAAAGTATAACTGAAATTTATCTCGTCGGATTTACATTGCAGAAGTCAGTGACACATAAAACTGGTGGTAAAAGTTGGCTCTGTAGATGAAATAAATGTTCCCTACAAGGCAGTATTAACTTGAATCGTTTTGAGCAATTACCCATCACTCCAGAGGGGTGAAATTTGTTCATCAGTTTAATCCATTTTAATAGTTTCTGACAGGTATATAGATTTACACAACAGCCCAGTCTCACGGGGAATTGCCAAGTACTCAGTCACACATGGCGAGACGAACGTGAACACCATCCTGTAACGACGTGAATAATGATTATGTATTAACTACACTGTGAAAGATGTCGCAAGGTTCAGTGTCCATGTGTGTGCAATAATTGTTTTTGATCATTTATTGTAAAACATTTTTTGCGCTGTTGACTGTAAGTTTCTTTTGTGAGATCGGGTTGGAAACAGAGTCAGTGGAGACGTGACCTACATCATATTGTGAATCATTGGTTGTGCAATAGTTTATCCCTATCGGTCTACAGTTTAACCACCAAAACACAATTGAAGCCACTGAATTGCACTCTAGTGACATGTGCTGTTGAACGAGGCCACTTTTTTTCTTCTTCAAAAAAGATGTGCAAAGAACTGGAGAACATGGGATGGGCAACGCTTGAACCAGTACAGACACTATATGGATTTGCAGCTTGGCAGTTTATTTTGTTACCATTTATCCTTTACTTTTCTGCTTCACTGAGTTGTTTGAGTAAAGCAGTGTAACTTCACACTCCATTAAAACGGCATACCATGCATACATATCCATCATTGTGGTTTCTGTTACCACAATGTTTTGTCACATTTCTGCGAAGGTCATATCAGGCCACAGTGAAGCAAGAGAACAGCTCATGCTACAATGACAGGAACTACTCTACCCTAAATTGTTTTCTACAATTTAGGTCTTTGTGTTAGGTACTTTTC
The DNA here is from genome assembly GCA_037176975.1 of Arrhamphus sclerolepis. NCBI lineage: Eukaryota > Metazoa > Chordata > Actinopteri > Beloniformes > Hemiramphidae > Arrhamphus > Arrhamphus sclerolepis. The sequence continues at coordinate 2,901 of JBAMYA010015843.1, read as the reverse complement.
CTGTGTTTTTTTTTGACCCAGTGTATATATGAGGCTGATTTTATCCCTTTGCTTTCTGCTTCTGTGACTCCAAGCAGATCCACGTGCTGCCTGCAAGATTTGTAGGGAGGAAAGGGAATCTTATGATCTCCTAGTTATGAAACACCTACGTAACAAACAGAGCTATGAAGAACTGTAACTACTTCCAACATCTCACACACTTGCACTGCCTGTGTATTCAAAGCATTAAACGCATTAACTACAATTACCTATTAGTTCAAAACAAAGACATTTAGTCAATTGTGGAATTGTATAACTACTAACTACCGGTATTTACTGACCTCCCAGGGCTACTTAGCTGTCACCCTCTTGCATTAAACTCTGTTCACTTCAACCGGTATATGGAAGAGCAGAGGGATTGGTCTTTGAGTGCTGTTAAGCACTTTCACACTAGTTTTACAGCAGTCAGAGCAATTTGTAATTCTAACAAAACGACTCTCATGAGGATGTCTTGGAAGCTCCTTGTTGGCAGCACACACCTGATGTGAGTCCATATTTATGAAAGCATTTTATATGAAAAATCAGCTTCATGCTTATTGCTGTTGTCCTTTTTTTTCACCTGTAACTAATACTCCAGCTTAACGCAACCTGTGATCTTGCAGGTTGTCTTGAGGCTGCATTACTGTCTTGCAGTATCGACTTTTTGCAGACTGAGAGGAAAGTACACACCATTAATAAATAGCTGTCTCAAATTAAGACTTTCTTTTTTAACATACACTGTTTTTTGTCATGCTGAGCTTGTTTTCGGTGCAATAAATGGTAACAAATGGCAGCTCCGCCTTTCCCTTCTTGCCTACAACACTGCTCACGTGTGGTAAGTATGCATGTGATGACTGCAGGTAACTACTACTTACTACTACAGAAACAGCTGGAAAGTCCATTTGATTGGTAGAAAAACCTTCGCAGATGACAGATTTTCTTCATAATAAACTCAGAACACGTATATGCGCAGTTAATATAAAAATTAATTAACCAGTTAAGCAAATCTTCTTCTTCACCCATTCCACCTTTAAGGCACATCATGATTTGGCTTTGGTTATGACAGTTGTTGTAAAGTCCAGCTGTGGGCCAAGTGTGCTAAGAAAATGCAGAATCAGGTCATGAGTTAATGCCTTCAGTCAAGGGCAAATATGGGCCAAAGAAAACTGCAGACAGTCATTCAAACTGTTTGCAAGATTGAGGATGACTCCTCAGAGGGAAGTCATTACTCAAGCATGACTGCTAAGCTACAGCTTTTAGATGGCAATTGCAATGAATTAATTTTTAATGTTACTTTCATAACACTCTACATCAAGTGACAGTTTGTATGAATAGTTGGGTGTCTTTTATAGGGAGTACAGAGAGAGTTGGTAAGGTCTGAATACTTTTAATGTAACTCTTGATCGATTTTAGTTAATACATTTTCCTGTGTGTATGTGAACATGCTTGTATTGTGATAAGTTTATATGCAGAGTTGTTTCTGTAGCATATATCTCAGGTAAAAGACAGAGTACATCCTTAAAGCCTGATTTATAGTCCCGCGTAGCAGAGGAGCTGTTGCATTGGTCTGTAATTACACCACCAACCACTAGAGGTCAGTGTGGGCTCTTTCTACAGCCTTTCCTTGATTTGTTCCGTTGCTATTTCTGAGCTACATGTAGGAGGTAAACTAAAGTATATTTTATGTGAATTAGAGCTGGTAAATGTTGAGTATCAGCCGTTGTACATTGCAGGAACAATAGCAGCAAACTATCGCTCTACTCGGCTTGAAAACGACGAGGAAGAAATAGCGGTGGGGAATTCAAAAAAAGAAGAAGAGCAAATCTACCAGTCACATTTCTTGTCTGTGTCAACGTTGCGTGTGTGGTTACATTTGGAGGAAGGTGCACATCAGGCGGCGTGTGGTTCACACCTACGGCATAGTTACAGCGTAGCTTTGAGGTAGACGTATAAATCAGCTTCAAACAGGTCTCTCGTCTGCTTCAGGGTCAAACAACCACCCACACTCGCGCTCACCAAGGTGGTGGGGTAGTTGAAGTTTATAAACTCTGAATTAATATTTAAATCAGTGACCTTCACACCAATTCTGTGGGTTTTCTGTCCACTCTAAGTGGCATACCTGCTTTTGGTAAGAACAGAGGAAACAAAGTCCCATTGCCTTGATTCAAACCTTGAGAGGCGCCTCTGCATTTACATTCATGAAAGTGTCTCCATCACAAATTTTGACAAGGATGTGTGTACATTCTCCAGACTATTCTTGACTTCTGTTCATATTGTGAAGGGAATTTTTTATCCCAGGATTCTGGGATCATCCACTTTGGTTTTCTTTGTAGTCTTTCAGACTTTTAATACTCTTGAGCTTACCAGTAGTTTCCAAACCATTACCAAACCATTGATCTGGCTATCCCTGAAGGTTTTCGTCATCTCAAATATAGATTTATGTTTTTTTTTCTTAGTCTTATGACATCCCCCGTCACTTGTATTGAGAACTCCTTGGACTTCATATTAGTAGCTCCAGTCAAACAGCTGCCAAATACCAACTCAATACCCGTTATCAACTCCAGTCATTTCATTTGTTAATAAGTAATAAGGAAATGGACCACAACTGTCCAATTAAATTACGTCCAAATGGGGGTACTTTTCTTCTAATGACTAAATGATAAATGCCATATATTAAAATTGTGTCAAGTTAAAGCTGAAAGTCTGCACCCTGGATTGTTTTATTTTAATTCTTATGTGGTGGTGTATAAAGACAAAATAGTAAAACACTATTGTTGTGAAATACTTTTTGGCCTAACTCTGGATTTAGAATTTTAACAGTTGAAGAAGTAAGTGGGAAAAAAACCCAAAACAAATATATATATGTATGTACATATATAAGAT
>JBAMYA010015842.1:0-43202 GCA_037176975.1 Arrhamphus sclerolepis | reverse complement strand
CCCCCCCCCCCCCCCCCCTCCCCTCCCCCCCCCCACCCCCCCCCCCCCTCTTCCCCCCTACCCCCCCCCCCCCCCCCCCCCCCACCCTCCCTTCTTCTCCCCCTCTCTCCTGGCTTGTTGGGAGCAGGTAACAGAAGCTGCCAGACCTCCGCAGTCTGCTTCTTCCTCTTCAAGCACTTCAAGTTGACCCGGTCTTCTAGTAGAACTGACAGCAGGACAAGCTGCTGTAGCTTCTTACAAAGTGATTATTCTCTCTTCAACTCTTAACTCTCAGTTCAAAGTATCAAAAGTGACGTTAGTCAGCAGTTAACATCATAAACTGCTAACTGTTAGCATAAACTGCAATACAGCAGCAAACAATCAATCCATCAAAAAAAGCCCCTAATTAACCATATCCTTGTGATGAGTGATCATAGAGGTGAATGGAGACTGCCCCCAGTGGTCCTTCAAGGATCTGAAGGTTTTCCACCTAATGTCAAGAAGACTAGAAGTCTAGACGTATCGCTGTGAAACAACAATTTCTGAGCAGCTCTTATGTCTTGTTCACACTGTACAGTTTTTACAATCCTATCAGATTAATTCAAATAACGATGTGAAGTCAGTAGATAATTAATCTACAGCATGTTACACTGCGATTGATCGTACATTGAATCGTGGCTACAACAGAAATAAATCTGAGTGTATTTCAGGATCTAAACGCAGTGTCATTAGCAGGTTGCTGCTAACGTGCTAATACACCACTGCCTCTGAAGTTAGCATTGTCGTAGTGGTGTTGCTGTTATTTCATGGTGTGTTCCTATTGGTTGGTTTAGCGGAGGCAGCGACAGGCCGTCACCCTGAGACGGCCAAAATCTTGCAGTGTGAATCCAGAAAAGGACATTGTGGTGGATGACGTCCTTTTCATTTACAAATGTAAGAGACATCTGGTAAACTTGCTCCAACGGTAAAGTCTCACTTCTCCACAACAGTCACTTTTGTTGCTCTGATCACATCATCTCGTTTGTTGCTCTGATTGGTTGTCGTGTGCAGAGGCAGTTCAAGAAGCTGTTGGCTGTCCTATGGCTCGTTTTCAGTTCCTACATCTGTCCAGATGTGGCTCTCTACCAGGATAGACGTCGAACAAACCAGATGTTAACTCCTTGGTCTTTGGTCACAAAACTGTCAAAAACAGTTTTCTCTGAACCTCTCACTCTGTCTGATGCCAGGATTTTAAAAAACAAACAAACAATTGTTTTATTGACAATATCAAAAATACCAGTAGAGTTCTTCAACACTGGTCATCTTTCATTGGGACACCTGAAATCTGTGGTGCATATACAGAGAATTAGAGTCAGGACAGACCAAACCACTGGCCAATTAGTGCAGCTTATGCTTGCTTACACACACACACTCACACACACTCATACACACACACCAGGGACTGGCTTAACCCCAACTTGGCTGAGTTAGCCGTCATGCTTATGGTTTTAACTCTCATCACGCAAGAAGTCCGTTTAGCCCATCTCAGCAATTACCAGAGCTGTCTGTGATAAAGCAGCGTCTCCTTTAGTCAGAAGAGATGTCATGGTCCCCGTAACGATAAACGAGACATTCACTTCCTGTTATCCTGAGTGACTCACTTTGACTGCATGAGTATTTGGTGAAGTGAAGTTTTGGGTGTGCAGGAGGGAAACTAGAGGCCTGGGCTCAAGGCCACAACAAGATTATTCACCGCTGATGTCACGGAGACCCCTCCAAACAACCCCCTGAAACAATTACCAAGGCTGCTTACAGGAAACTCTTGGAATGGATCATATTGATACGTAGCCGTTTTGCTGGAGCCCTGGTCCTGGGAACCATTAATAATTATACTGTGGCTGACGTGTTTTCAAAGCAGTGAGTGACATATTCCTGCAGAAGGAGCTTCCAGCCTAAAAGGAAGCTTGTAGAGTAACAGCGTTAAAACATGGACTACTCTATCGCTCTCTCCAAATCACTTCCTCTGCAGGAGGAGAGGTTACACTGGTTTGAGCAGTTTTAAAGGGAAGAGAGTTGGAACGCACGAATTTAAGACGTTCTGGAAAATGGCAGGAGAGAAGAAAGAGCAGGAAAGTTGTTTTTTTCCCTCCCTCTCTCTCTCTCTCTCTTCTGTATTTCTGTCTTGTGCCTTGGCTACAGGAAAAACAGAGGCCCCGGGGAGAGCAACTGTGACCACAACTGTCCTGATGAAAGGCTTTCATGTCAGAGAAACATCAGGACAGTTATGTCTGCCCAACCCTGCATCCTCCCCACCCCCAATTCCACTCTATCTGTGCTTGATTGTACATCCTCTTCTTCTGAAGAGAAGACCAAGCAATGAAAACAACACAGCGTAGCCTGAAATATTTTGTCATGTTCAGCGGATACGAGACCTGACAAGAAACGAGGAGGACTCTTGATACACAGAGGGGGGGAAGCAGGGATTGTAATTACTGCGATACTCCTCGCTGCCAGCACACACCATCTGCAGGATGGCTTATCACTCAACCTTCTTCCAGAAATCAAATCTGTGATTCTCCTAAGTTTCTACCTTCAACCCTGGATGCTGAACATGTAGTTCGGTGACCTTCCTCTTTAACTCAATTCAATTTATTTATATTTTGCCTATTTACAACAAGTCATCTCTAGGTGCTTGATGCTAAAGTTAATAAAACCTTTAACAATGTAGTCTCTTAGGCCATCTCTTAATTATGCCACTATAGGCCAATGCTGCTGAGGGGAGTCCGATTGAGTATCTTCACCCTGTCCATCTGATCTCAGTCTCAGATCGTCCTGAAACATTTAAACAGCATTTAAACACACTGTCTGCCTTCTGTAGTCTTTCTCCCTTCTCCTTCTGCGGGTCCTACCATGGTGATGTTTGTTGATGTTGACCATGATGATGTTGGGTCCTACCATGATGATGCTGGGTTCGACCATGATGATGTTGGGTTCTACCATGATGATGTTGGGTTCTACCATGGTGATGTTGGGTCCTACTATGATGACTCCATGTCTACTATAGTACTTAAACTTACTACTATTCTAAAAATAAAGTAATTAGGAGAGAAATAACAGGAATAACTGGAGCCATTATAGGAGTAATTTTGTCCATTAAATAGGCTGATATAGTTGAGGTGTGTGTGGCTGTGAGAGAAAGCTGCTTGCGATAACACTATATCGTTAAAATTGAATTCAACTGAATTGAATTGACTTGAATTGCATTATAAAAGCACATTGAGTGGTCCCTGGACTAGAGCTAGATATATAAGCATTGTTATAAACAGATTTTCACAGCTACGTCCCAATCCAAACAGTCTGGTTGCTCAAATAGGACTTTAAATAGACTTATTTTGGCAACTTCTAATGTGACACAAATGACTAATGATAGAAACAACATGCTCAAAGAACACACAACATGACCCCGTTTGCTGTGTTTTTGACTCATGGATTCTAACATGGCGGACAGTCAACGCCAGAGCAGCATGCAGGGACTTGTCAGCAGGTTACCATAGCAACAATGTGGATTAGGGAACTTATCAGATCTGATCACTTGGAACGTGGACTACACTTAACATCAACAGTAAGAATAATAAGACATGCCTAAAAATCAGATTTAGCCTGTAATCTGAACGCTGCTGATTCATTTTGACATCAGCGGTGACTCAAACTATGAGTCCAGCACAAACTCAAGTGTCCATTTGTTGAGCGTTCCTTTCTTTCACTGACCGGCGGAAATGCCTCTTCTTGCTTAATTAGACAGGCCAGTCAAGTCGTCATGGGCTGCGTTTTACCCATTTTAATCCTTCCTCCTCCCACTGTTCTTCACTTATCCTCCCTCCTCCCCATCTGTGAGACCTTCCCCAGCTTTCCCAGTCACTCTCCATAACGACCCCCCCTCCCAGAATCAAGTTCCCTGAGGACTTAATTTTCCACTTGGGATCAAAGATACAGGGGAAACTATTCTCTGAGAGAAATAAAACTGTTTATGGCCTTCTGTTGGTCTCTGTGAAGACATTGTGTGTGTGTTTTTTTTAAATATAGAACAGAAATGGGCCAGCTGAAGGCAGCTGACCTTCTGGGCAAAGATTAGGGAACAGAACGGCAGAGGATCTAGCTATTACCACAGAACTGGAGCTATGGACCGGCGATTTGTCGTCAAGTTCACGGCATAGAGGAGCAAATACAGGACCGGGTGAGAACAGGGTGGAAACACAGACGACAGAAAGAGTAAATCTGTTTATAACTGAGCAGCCTCAGATAGAGGCGTCCCTTTCCAACACGAGGTTTCAGCAAGCAAAGGAGGAAATACCAGAAAAACAACAAAAAGCACTGTTGAAACCTCATACAGACTGATGCCGTCCCTTCTCCATCGTTCCCTGAAGTTGTTAAAGATATAAAGGTTAGATAACGGCTAAGATGGATGCAGCAGCCAGACCTCCACACCCTGCCGTATCCGACCGCTCCCTTCCTGGGCAGCAGTGATGGATATCAACATTTAGCTCCCAGTCAACAGCCACACATCAGACGACTCCCGTGAAACATCATATTCATCCTTTCAACAATATTCTGCACCATGACAAACTATATATTTTTATTTTAAAATGTTTTCCCTTCCTTCCTTCCTTCCTCCCCAGAGGGCTACATTTGAAGAGTTACCGCTGATAAATTATGAAATGTTGACTATTAATATGTCTCTTTTGTCTTTTGTTGACCTAGATGTGTCCAGTTGTATCAAATAATATCTGAAACAAACAAAGAAAGGGTAAAGCTCACCTTAATTTATCCATGATTGCAGTGCAATCACAAGCTAGCTCTCCCACTCAGTGCAGAACGTACAAACTCGATGCTCCAGAACACTAACGACTATCAAGTTGAGTGCCAGAAGTTTGAGATAACGTTACATTTAGCAGACGCTCTTAGTGTATACGTCTATGTTATTGTAACGTTTGTCTCCTCAACACGCAGTTACATTTGGAGAGAGACGCATGTCAGACTACACAGTAGGGTTCACAGCTACGCTGCAGCTACAGCGGAGCTGTGACGCTAAAGTATAACTCAGCTGTTACAAGTGACGTCATGTAAGCAGGCGCGAACCCCGAGAGCACCTAGCGGGTATTTTTAAAAACAAACTCTGCACAGTTTGAGGATTCAAATGCCTTTACTGTCATTGAACAGTAAATGTGTTTCTTCTTCACAGCATCTGTAACACTTTAATCTTAACAGAATTTTTGTGAAATGAACTGAAATGATGTGCGTGAGCATGTTGAATTGAACGACTCTCCGATGTCGCCAGCAGCGAAGCCATGCCAAAACTAGTGTTTGCCTGCATACTTGACAGTGATATTACATGTACTATAGACATATATTTAACAATACAGACATATTAAAACATGTATTTACAGACATGTATTTAAATAAACGTGCAGTGTCACTAAAGCAGAGATGTCAGTATCCAAACGCGTTCTAATGAACTTCTTCATGAGCTTACGTGATGATTTATTTAGATTTTGGCATTGTTTTTTTTTTGCAGTTTCATTGCCACATTTTCATCTCTGAACTCATCCCCAAGGCACTCCGATCTACAGATAAAAGAGAAAAGAGAGAATGGAGGGATGCTGGAGGAACGAGGCCCATCTTCGCCACATGCCTTGGCCCTTGGCTTTCTCTCCTTCGTTCACCGCATGCCAAGGCTCCTTGCTCCGCCCCATCGTCGCTCTGGCCACGGCTGGCATTCTCCCCCTCTGCATCCCTCTGTCTATTCATTATACCATCCCTCCATCAATGACTCTTTCACACAGGCACCAGTGTGGGGTTTGAGCGAGGAGGAATGCAACTGAGCAGCCTTCTTATTAAGATCTCAACATTTCTGCCCTCACAGAACCTCTGGCATGTTCTGCTTCACACCTCACCCGAGTCGTAGCCGTCTACCAAACAACACCGATGATTTTATCTCATGTTCTTCCTCAACTACCATCTCAGTAATGGTCTTATTCATTAATGCTCTTCAGCTCCGTCTTAGAAGGAAATCCTAAAATCACCCTGAACAACCTCCAGCTGCTTCAAACGGCTGCAGCGAGAGTTCTGATGAGGATTAGCAGGACAGATCGTGTTTCTCCAATCTGAGCTTCCTTTCATTTTTACCCAGTTAAATCCAGCATAGATTTTTTTTCTCCTAACGTAAGGAGCCCTTAAGGGCCGAGCTCCTTCTTTTCCTGAGGAACTTACAGAAGAACCAGTTTCAGCAGCAGAGCTTCAGCTGATGCCCACAGCTCAATGCGCCTGACCTGTATCAGCCAGGCAAACCCAAACCTGGCTGGACCTCATGGGTAAAAGGCCAAGCCACCAAGGACCAGGGGGGTCTAAAGTCTGATTTTGCCTCTGTTTCCCACTGTCGCCGCGTGCTTGCTCAGATCAGCAGTAAAGATTCAGTGTTATCTGTTTTTTTAAAGGTTGGTTTTATATGAATGTTGAATCAGAACCATATTAGAGCGAGCTGGAATTAACCTGAATTATGATGAATCTGAGGATGATCAGGGTGAACTGGATTGGATTTATTTATTTATAGTGCCTTTAGGTGACTTTGTTGAGAATCTGCCAATACAAGGAAAGTTTTGAAACTAAAGGAATTAAGTTAGATTAAAATGACATTGAAATGACCTTAAACCAGCACACAGATCATCTGTCGGACCTCGGATGAGAAATAAACTGCACTTTTCAAGTATGCATCAGCTTGTTTTTAAATATCGTCCAAGCCTGTAAGTTTTGTGAAGGAGGAGGAGGAGGAGTACTCTTACCTTCCCCTCGCACTTCCTGTGGGTGGCGGTTTTGCATACTAAAAGAAAAAATGAGGAAGAGAGAAGAAAAAGACAAAAGTTGAGCAAATTAGCGGCGTCGACGCTGAGCTCTAATTTTTTATTTTACAGTGACATTCAAACAAGCGGGCGACATCAGAGGTAGCTGCATCTTTACAACAATCAACGCTTTTAAATCAAAATTCAACCGTCCTGATTCTGTCTGACATATTCTTGTCGGCCAAGCGGCTCGTTGTCACGGTAACACGCTCACCTCTGCAGAAGGAGCCCACGTTGTCGACGTTCTGCCGACACACGCTGCACTGGTGCTTCTTCTTGAAAGTCTTCTCCTTGAAGACGTGGGGCTCTCCCTTCCCAGTCTGCTTCCACACACACACACACACACGAAAAGAAATGCAATAATTGAGTTAGACACCTGATCCTGGTGGTGGACGGCCCGTTTACACTGAAGAATCCTTGTTTGACCTTCATTCCAGAGTTTGACTTAGTAAATGGCTTCTGTCAGGCACCAGAGTCATCTGACTGCTCTCAGGTCCTCCAAGATTTAAAAAAAAAACTGACAGAGGTAAAGAAATGTGCCAACATTTGGGTGACCAAAGATTTGAATTACGAGCTTTGAAACACATTTTCATGGTTGCGTGTGTGTAAAACAGCAGCTACGTCCGTTATTCTCTGTTATTCGCCTCTCGGATCCCTGTTCTGGTTGTGTAACTGTCTTCTAGAAATAATCCTCGAGGTTCCCGCCCATAATATAATCCAGTGTGTTTTAGGTGTGTGTGTGTGTGCGACAGTCATTCCTGCCCAGTCCGTCTTTGTTTCCCAACATGCATCAGACCCGTAGATGACTGGGTTTGATGTGACTCTGGAAAATCTGAACATGAGAAGGCCAAAGACCACGGGCTAAGTATGAGGACCTGTACTGGGAAAGAAGGAGATTTAAAACAAAAAAATAAAATAAAGGACTTGGTGCGGGACACGGGAGCAAACAATCTGCACTGTCATGCTGAGAAGCAGAGCATTCTGGGAGCTTTGGATCCAATTAGAAGTGGTTCTCGGTGGCCGCAGCTTTATGTAATGCTGTAATAGACTCACAAGAAGGTTTTCTGTTTGCTCTGTGTGCTTTTTTTCTCCATAGTAACAACAGAAGAAGGCTGTTTGCACTCGTTTTCCATCAGGCTGCCTCTCTGACTGTTCTGGGCCTGGACTGTGTTTGGACAGCTGCCTGCCTGGCATCACCCTCCTGCCAGCTGTGTTCAGCGGCGGCTGGCGAGGGCCCGACAAGTGCACCAGCACCACAGAACCCTGGATGGTGAAGGAGGCTGTGGGGCTGGAACCAGTCATCAGCCTGGTCAGACCAGCACCGTGGACTCATTTTTGAAAAGTTTCATCTATTATTTCTCTGGTGTAGTTCAACGTTGGTTAGGAGATCTTTTTTTGACAGCAAACAGTTAATTAAATGCTTTCAAGGTTCACCTACGGAAGCCACTAGATGCTCTAACACCATCCACTCATAGAGTGACCTCACCAACGTCGCTGGACCGTTGGCTCGTCTGTCAATCTCTTTCGTGAACAGGGATTGGCTGTTGGTTTGAACTGGAGGTCTGGCTTTGGAGGCAGCGCCAAAGTGAGCAGGTTCTGCTTTTCAGTTGCAACTTTTTTTAATAAAAAATTTTTTTTTCAATCACAAAAACTGTGGATTTTTGTTGATTTGCTCATTTTCTGTTTAAGAAAAAACAATTTCACCTGTAAAAACCTTTACTTTCTGACTTAAATGTCTATTTTTTATCCTAAAATAGCAGTTTTAACAGTTTGGCTGCTCACTTATTCATGTTTGTTATTGTTGTTTTTTGTTGTTGTTTTTTTAGGTCAACACCGAATCGACCAGGCACACCGCCAACTTTATCTTCAGAAATTTCTCATTCAAACTCAAGGTGTGCGGGCCAAATCCGGCCCACCAGAGCTGCCCAGACAAAAGATTTTAACATCCGTTTGTTGGTGTTGACATCAAAAAACTGGAATAACTGAGTTGCCTTTGACTTGTTTATGTCAACAACCCACACAGTCACATGTCTGCAAAAGATTTTACAACAAAAGTTTCAAATTTGATTTTTTGTTTTCATAATGAAAATCGGTAATTTTAGGGAAAAAAAAATCATTTTTTCAGTTTTTAAATTTAACATCAAAACATTGCAAAAAGTTTATTTCCAAAAAACAAATTTTAATTTTAATCTTCAAAAGTCACAATTCTGCGACAATTGTGACTGTTAGATTTAAAGAGTCTTCACTCCTAAAAAACTAGCAGTTTTTTTAAGCAAAATTTGCTTTTTTGCTTTTTTTTTTTTTTTTTTAACAAAAAATGTGACATTGTGAAATTCTTCATTTGACAGCAAATTCTTTGAATTGAAAAAAATTTCTGATTTCAATACAGAAGTCTCGATTTTATGATAAAAGTCTTAAAGTTTGTGAAATTTCAGATTTTATAACACAAATCTTATTCATTTATTTAGATTTTTTTTTAATTTCATGATTGAATCCAGGACGTAGCAGGAAATAAAGAATAACCAGCCCTTTAATGGTCACCACGGTGATGATGTGGCCCTTTTACGGTAACCATGGTGATGATGTGGCCCTGTAATGGTAACCACGGTGATAATGTGGCCCTTTAACGGTAACCATGGTGATGATGCAGCCTGTTAACGGTAACCACAGTGATAATGTGGCCAAGGATGAAACCGTGTTTGAAGCCCGATCTAAAGAAACACACTTTTGCCAAATGTTAGTTAGTTACGGACTTCTACACCCTCCAGGACATCAGTGCGCTCATTCTCATCTGTTTTGTGAAGCATCCACACACGAGGCCCACGGTGGGTTTAAAAAAGCAACCAGATGCTGTCGGCTGTGGGCTGAGAGATAAACACATGGAAGGGAGGGTGGCAGCGTTCTCCCAGCTCCAGACACAATCACGACCACGATATAACCCAACCACAAGAAGTCGCGGTCAGACATCGATACGTGAGAGCTCCACGAGGTGTTGTAAACTTGCTCCGTGCTGGGTTTGTGCACGGAGGTGGAGGGCAAAACCACTTTCTATTTCACGCAACATCCAGAAACTGGAATGTTTTGACGGTGTGGATTCTTCAGGGCTGAGGTTTCCATCAAAGTCCCTGCGTTTACGTCTCACTATTTAGGCGGCACAGAGAGAGGGCCACTACAACATGACTTTAAAGCTAACGCGTATTTCAATCTAAATTGCCTCCAAGAGGTTAAAAGTTTCTTCTTGACTTTTGTCTTCCAGCAGCTGATAAAATAATCTCATCCCAAGGTCCATTTAGTTGAATAAACTTAGTTTTCAGTGCAGCATGGGCGAGAAGTCCTTCAAGTGCAACAACACACAAAAAAACCCAGTGAAGCTGTGGAGTCTGACCAGAGCAACTGGTAAATGGAGGAGGAGAATTCATTCAGTCAGCTCTGACTGTTGGTAATAATCTGCATAAGTTCACTGTTCACGGCAGCTAGTTCCTTCTCTCCAGGGCTGGGCTTCGTGAAAAACCGAAACTTTATTTACCGAAAATTATTTAGAATCAAACGCTCAAAACGTTTACAACAACGCCTCCACAGTGACATCTACTGGCCATGTGTTTGGTGAATTTATGAGCCCAGTCCTGGGTTACCTCAAACCCAAGACTGGGTAAGACTGGGTTATAGTTAACCCAGGACTGGTTAAATCTAACAGAGGACTGGGTTAAACTGGATTATAGCTAACCCAGAACTGGTTAAATCTAACCCAGGACTGGTTACAGACAGTTAGATCACCAGTGTGATTAAAGATAACTAAAATATAAAAAAAGGGAAAAAATGTGTGAGTAAAAATAAATAAAACAGATATTTACTTATTATTATTTATTATTATCACTATGTATCGCTTCTTCACTGGTTCTTCTCACATCAGCTGATCAACAAATGTGTGTTGCACTTCTCAACCAGAGAGGGGCGCTAAAGAGCACGATCTCGTCGTTGCTTTAACGAGCCGCCAACCTGGAATACACCAACATACAAACGAGTTTTATGCAACGTTGGTGCATCTGGAGAAGGTTTTTTTTTCTTTTTTTTTCAATAAGGAGTTGATTTACGTTCGAACCTACAGACAGATTTACGAATCCATGAATGAGGCTCTTTGTGCTCCAGCAGTTTCAGCTGGACTGAAACACTCGACTCGGCTCGACCTGGGGAGTCCAGCGGAGGAAACCGGAGAGAAGCAGGTTTACAGCTTCGGGGAGGATCACGACAGCTGGCAGAGAAAGTGCACGAGCACTAAAAAACAAGCTGCAGAGCTCAGGTCTCAGGACAGTAATTCCTGTCACTGCTGCTGTGGATTAAAAAAGACATCTTCCTCTGTACAACATGTGGAATCAAGGCAAGTGAGAAATATACCTGCTTCGACTGGCTTTGCTTTCAAAGTCATTAATTCACCCAGAGCCAAAGCTTCACGAGCGCACCGTACACGTGACCTGCCCAGAACTTCCACAGCGGTGACACCAGTTGTAAACAACCACTGGGAGACCTGGACTGGAAAACGTTTCAAACTGAAAAGCTCACATGCAGACGTGTCTCCCTGCAGACAGCTGAAGCAAACAGACAACCATCCTCCTCCTTCCTCTTCCTGAGTAGACCCCCCCACCACCACCACCACCACCACTACAACATCTGCTGTGCACAACAAGCTTTTCTTTCCACGATATTTTTAGCCTTCTGGCAGAAAAAGGAATCAGAAGTTTCTGGAGTCAAAGAGATGCTTTCTGAGCAGACCCCCGCCACCTTTCCTCATCGCCGCCGCCAGCCATCGCAGAACAGAAGCTGGATTCAGCGAGGGAGGGGCTGGACACACGTATTTACAGAAGAGATTCATGTGTAAAAACATACGCAGAAATGTTTGAGCCATTGGAGGCTAGAAAAGCTGAAAATAGTCCTGATTCCTGGACACTGGTGACCTTTGTGAGGCAGCGCTTCTGTCGGACCGGTAACTGTGACCTCAGCTGCAGACGGTCGGTGACGCCACAGACTGAACCTTTGCTTCTTCGACAGCCTCAGTAACAATACAGCAGGATTCTGTGCTGACATCACATCTGCTGCAGTCAAGGCCCGACACTTCCTTTAGTCTGGTCCCCAGCGAGGAAGGACCGCAACATTTAATCAAAAAGGTCACAATTTTACAGAAAAAAAAGTAAGAAGTCGTGATTTACAACAAAAATTTACTTTTTACAACAGAAGTTGTGATATTGCCAATCCGCAATTTATTGTTTTCTTAGGAAATAAAGTGAAAGTCAATATTTTACAACTTAAAAGGTGACGATTTTGCAAAATATGCAATTTTATGATCTACAGTCAGAATTTTATGTTAAAAAAAATAAAATAAAATAAATAAATAAATAAATAAATACATATATACATATATATATATATATATATATTTTTTTTTTCCCACCATCAGGATTTGTGATTTTCTATCCGAGTCCAATAAACTTAAGCTAACAATATGCTCCGTAACGTTAGCTGGCCATTCATATTTTCTGAATGTCTATTTAACCGTTTTACACCCATAATAATGACAATTCACCTGGTCCTTATTCTCTTTTTTGATCAATACATTTTAAAAAAAAGGCTTATTTTTCAAGATAGATTCAATTTTCAAAATCTCTCAAAGATTGTCATTTTTATATGTTATAGATGCTTTCAATTGTGTGAAAAAACAGAACAGAATTTTCAGCAGGTTTTCTCTTTATAAACGCTGTAGATGACGATGATGATGCAAAGCTTTTGAGACGACATGATACAACAACACAAGCGGTTTTGTTTGCCTGGAATGATATTTCACTCCAGAGGAACCTTTTTGTTTTGGGATGCTTGTTTCACATGATAGCGCACCTCTGTGTCAAAAAAGACTCCAGGTGCTGGTGAGAGGGGGTTGACTGCAAAGAGACCATCAAAACTTCCAGAAAAGAACTTACACTGGTATTTACAACACTGAAAATATTATATACACAGAAGAGACCAAAAACACTTGTAAAACACTTCAAAACATTCACTACTTGCACTTTCTCACTCATTCTCTGTCTCCTCTTTCTCACCCTGAACAACTCAAGCTGAACAACGCGAGTACCCGACCCAGCGCAGAACTCTGCTGTAAAGGTGGTGGTGTATTTGCAACAATAAAAAAAAACAAAAATAAATTTAAAGGAGCGGCAGCTAGGATTGAGGAGTGGCGGCCGGCCTGTTAGTAGGGCACCAGTCCATCATCTGTAACAGGACCACACAGAAACAGATGACCACATTCGCTCGAATCATTTATAAAGTCAGAACCACTAATCAGCTGGACATGGACAACTGATTCTACCAGAAAGTCCACACCGATCTCAGTGACTTTCATGTGACGAGCACCACGGTTGTTCCTCGATGACACCTCCGTCATTCTCGTAAACAACCAATCAAATTTCAAGAAAACTAAGTATTTGACACTCTCCTCAGCGATGACTACGACTTCCCATGGTACGTTTATGGTTAATGCCTCTGTGATAGGAAGGCTGACTGCTAATCTGACCATCCTGGTGTTTACCTGCACCTGTGATTGGCTGGGTCTCACGAAGGAGCCTGAAAAGTTGAACTTTAGGTAACTTTTGTTCAAACAGGAGCAACACTTCCGAACAAAAACACCCACAATTCAGTATGTCACCCCATCCATCATCCATAAACCCCACCAAGGCACACATGGGAGCCAGGGGTCATCGTCTGTGCCTCAACGTACTTCTCTGAGATTTATACAGTTGCTCGTTGCATTCTGGAAGCATTGACGCCTTGCATAATGAACCTTCCAGTGGAAAATAAAACCATACAGCCAATATTAGGCTACTATGTAACTCACATCTCCATTTACCATTTTAAAATAGGAGGCTGCAGGGTGGTATTACATAACATCCTGTGCTGGCAATTAGAGCAATAAGGACTAACGATGAATCTGTATCAATTAGTTCATAGACGTAAAAACTCATGCATACTGAGACCCTTCAACTTAATCTGAAAATAATATTCTAATCTTGAAAAGACTCCACTAAAGAATCTATACGTGAGCCACAACAGCACACAGACAACCTTAAACTTATCACTGGAACACAATTGATTTGGTACTAAAACTGTTCACTTTATGTCAAAAAGTCACAATTTAACAAAAGGTTTTAAAAGATTTTACCCCTTTTTTGTTAAAAACTTGTATAATTTCCTTTAAAAAAAATCTGATTTTAAGACAAAAATCTCAAGTAATAGAAAAACTTGCAACGACTTGTAATTTTATATCAAAATGTTGCCAAAGATTGTCATTTTAAGTCAACATTTTGTGACATTTGTGACTACAATAAAAATTCTGTCAGTTGTTCTTTCGAAATTTGAAATTTTACAATAAATTTTGCTTCCTTTATTTTATTTTAATTTTAACAAAAAAAGTTGATATTTTTTTAAAAGAAACAAGTAAAAAAAAAATCATATTTTATGAAAAAAAAATTCTTTGTTTTTATTTAAATGGAAAAACTTGTGATTTGCAATTAAGTGGGGAAAAATTTGTAATTTATCCAGTTTCATGACAAAAGTAGCAAAGTATTTATTTTTGACAAGTCAGTCCAGGAACTTTCAGGAAATCTGACGACACAGCTGGTTGACAAAGTAAAAAAAATAACCGGCCCTTTAACAGTAACCACGGTGACGGTGTTTGACACCCCGGCTATAGATGGAAATACTCTCCGTTTCTTTTTAACGTCCGTGATCAGAGCCTGTTTGCTGCTGATTACGGTCCCGTCGTGGTTTTACAGCACGCCCAGTCATTAAGTGGCGTGTTTACGACTCCATGTGTGCCTGAATCCCACCCTCCGTGGAGACCATGTCACCTGATTCCTTGGCGGTTCGTGGGCACGGACGCCAGCGTGTTTAGTAAAATGTGTGTGTTATGTGAGCGCGCCAGCATGTGTCTGCAGGGCGGGACGGCCGATGCAGGGAACAGAGACTGCCTGTTCCCATGGTGAGGTCAGCACGCTGCCTCACACACACTTCCGTTCCCTGGTTGGACTAAGGCCTCACACACACACACTCACACACACACACACACACACAGTTTCTTCCTGCAACTGCTCCACCAACACCCTGTTGTGTATGTATTCAGACTCCGCCCCCCTGTCATGCATGCAGCGTGTTAGATGACATCATCCTGCGTGATATTTGAGTGACAGTCAGTCACAGCACTGCTGCAGCCTCTGACACACGTAAACCCGGGAACCGTCTTCAGACTCACCCACCAGAACCACATCTGGCACCGGCGGGACGAGAACCGGCCTCTCGACCATCAGGTGCCACCAAACCTCTCTGTTCCACCCAGCAATTAGGAACTACAGCACACGTACTGTACCCGAGCACAGACGCAGCGCTGTCCCCGGTCTCCCAGCATCTCGTCTGGACGGAAGTCAGAAACTGCTCATTTATAAGCCCAGATGTTTTTATTCTTTTTCATACTGACTTTTAAACACATTTCCAGTGTGTTGACAAACATCATTATGCTGCTGCTGCTGCTGATGATGATGATGATGATGATGTGAGTTTGTTTGTTTGATGGTAAAGTCACATTTCTTGGTTATGAGTTTAAATAAAAGATGTTTTCTCAGTATTATCTGATCATGACTTTTAGGCAAAAACAACGTGACTTCTTTCATCTCGCTATCACCCACATAAAAAAATAGCTGATTTTACGTTTGAGCGATTCATCGAAAATTAATCCAAGCCAACTTTTAGAACCTGTAACCGACACCATCTTGTCCACGTCTGTTAATTCAGTTTCGTCTGCTGTTATCACCTTCCCAACTGTGCATGTGCGCGTTCACGTACCGCCTCAAAAACACGCTACCACCTTGTGTATAGTCATGTGACCCCGCCCCCTGCCACGCCCACAACTTGGGAGCGACATGGAGGGAAACTCAGTTCTGGAGACGGCCGAGCAAGACCTGATACCAAAGAAAGATGCCACGTGTGACGTTTGGACGCATGTTATTACTTTCTACGCTTCACATGTCATTATTTACATTTCATTTTGTCTGCAAGAAGTTAGTTATTTCCTACATTAGTACAAGGCAGTGTTTAAAACTGGTTTAGATTCAGATATTTAAAATAATTTACTTTGCTAGTAAGAAATGGATGTTTTAATTCTAAAAAAATAAATAAAATATGACCTTTTTCTTTCCAAAAAATATGTTTCAGTTCCAGTAGTTCAAAGAAGTATTTAATGAATAACTCTAAAAAGATTCCTTGTTCAACTGACAGTAAACTTTCAGGAGGGAGAAAATTAAACATAACATAATCATTTTCATCAATTAATTAATTGTAATCAAGGTAAAACGTTTAATCTATCGCGATGCTGCTATGAGGTCAGAATCACTCAGCCCCGGTTGAGAATTCAGTCGTTCTCAGTTGCACCTTTTCTTTTTGCCGTAGCAATTCTGAAATGAGTGTCAAATCTGCGCCACATCAATCAAGAGCAGAGGAGGCGGGACTTAGCTGAGTTGTAGCAGTTCATTGGCTGCTGAATGACTCAGCACTTTACACGTCGAAGCCAGAGCGCCAAACTTCTGCTGATAAATGCAAGTTAGCAACTTTATGGCGATACTTCGTGAGGATTCAGGCCGCTTTAGCGACTAGCGACAAATCCATCGATTTGTTCTGGCAGATTTTTCTGAACAAACCACAAGACTTGTGGAACCATGATCTACAGACAGATGAGACTTAGGTGGACCTCAGCGTATGGCTGATATGCATGTCCTGCATTCGTTTTTCAAAACAGATGAGATATCCACTTCAACACTAGAGGCGCTAGTGTACGTCAGAGCATCAGTCGACCACAAGTGAACTGTCACGACGCTGGTCAGTGGTTACGATCTTTATGGTGTAACGTCACCTCTCCAATGACGCTGGTGTTGTTTTTTTCTGTCTGTGACCGCAGCAAAAGCTAAAGAAAAACTTCTGTCATACTTCTCCGATGGGGTTGTATTTTTGACTCTGGCTCTGCATTCTGCCGCCAAGTGGAGACTTTTGCTATTACACGCTCAGCCCACGTAGAACGGAAGCTAGAAACGTTAACAACGCAAACGGACGTGAATGCCAAGTCAAACTGCGAGCATATCCCAGCCCGAAAAACCCTCAACGAGCTGAAGCAGAAAGTCGTACACAAAACAGCTACGTCGCGTTGTTGCTGCTGACAGTCATGGGGGTGCTTAGTTTGGCACGCATTTGTGTTGGTTTCATTTTAGTTAACAACAACAATGTTAATAATAACAATAATAATAATAATACAATCAGATGGATTTTTAAAAATATTCTTTTATATAAAATACCCAGGACTAAAAGAGACTGGGAGCACCTGGATCGAAAGCACCCTCTTTGAAAGTCCAGCTTTTCCCAGGAAGTTGGACATTTCCATCGAACGTGCTCCTCCCAATACAGTAAAAACACAAACCAGCGTCCGGTCATCTGCTCTGAATATTGGCACGGGAGAAAAGAGTGACTACCAGTAAAAGAAAGGTTTGTAGAGGTTAGACAATGTTATCTTGTTGTTGATCCAGGGCCGCTGGAAAACTGGACAGGAACCAGCAGTAACTGGCCGAGGCGTGACGACGGCAGCCAGGCTCTGGACACCAGTCCACATGCATTCACACGCAGCTGTAGCATAATGCACAGAAGCATGCTTTCAGTCGCTTCCTGCAGCATGTGCACGCTCGCAGGCGAGTGCACGTACAGTTGTCGTCACAGTCAGGCAACAAACTGAAATGACTGGTGACTTTTTTTTTTCTCCTTAATGAGGCGCAAATGACTTTATCTCAACTATGTGTGCACATGGCATTCAGAACAAAAAACAGGCTTCAGTTTCCACAAATCACATCATGAAAAGACGTGATCCTTCCAGGAGAGAAGAAGCAAGGAACGGGTGAGTCAGACAGCTGATTCAGAGCTCTGCCAGCTGTGGTCTCTGGCCAGTTCATGCTGATACAGCAGGGAAAACACTGCAAATGCCCATGGAGAAGGAAATAAAGTAAAATAAAAGTAAATTCCTACCACACAACATAAAATAAATTAAAATTACTGTGAAAATATGAAACATCACAAAAACAGAATAAACTTGATTAAATTCAACAGAAATCCTTAATTAAAAATAATAAAATTATGTGACATGTAATTTAAATGAAGAAATATAATAAAAATTATTTATTTAATAATTTAAACAAATTAAAGCCTGAAAATAAAAATGTAAAGAAAACAGAACAAATACTTGAAATAAAAATAATAAATAGCTAATAAAAGTTGCATGAGATAAAAAAATAATAAAAAACATATAAATCAATTTTGTAAAATTTAACATGGATAAGTTTGTTTTTTAAATCAAATAAAACTAACAAATACATTTAATAAAAACTAAAAACAAAATTAATATTAATTTATTAAATAAATAAACAAAAAATAATAATAAAACAAATCAATTTGTTATTAAATCAAACGCAATATAATGTAATAAAAGTAAATTAAATAGATAAAATATGAAAAACTAATACAAAATAAACTTTTTCTTTATGAAAGAAATTAGAACATGTAAAAGAAACTTGATTAAAATGACAGGTACAAATAAAAGCAAATCTAATTAAAAAAATAAAAATATGTAAAACAATTAAAATAGGCCGAATAGATGCAAAACAAAACAAATGAAAAAACAACAACAAAAGAAATGAAATTATGAAAACTATATAATGGAATAAAATTAAGTATAAATCTAATCTAATCTGAAAAGTCCCATGAAAAGTAAATAAAATAAAGTTCAATCAAAGGCCCAACCATTTCAAATCAGCTCATTTTCTTTATATTAACAAAACTCAACAATTGTACCTGGTTTCTAATAAAAATGCTTCACCTGGTCATCTAATCGACGTCAAACGTCGCACGCGCGCACACGCTCGCGCTCAAACATAAGAAGTGGCTGCCGTGGAAACAGCGGCATCATATGACCAGATTCAGAGCCTGTCTGTCACTTTTATGAAAAAGAAGCTTCTCAGAAAGAAACTACGTCACGTTTCTACATTAAAACTACAAGAAGAGCCAGAAAAGAGCAGGTTTAAATGTTTAAAAACGATTTAAAAACACAGCAGCCAGGTGCGCTCCGACATTATAGGCTACATCTTAATTAACTCTAGCGTGCCTCTAAATACCAGGTTTTAAGTAACATTTGATAACAACATAACACACAACAAACTCCAAACTTTGAAACTCTGAATGTGCGCAACACACGCGCGCGTGAACACGTCAAACATATCAGCAGCTTCAGAGTTTAAAAGCCCCGCAGACGCCCCCGCAGCAGCTCCAAGCCTCCCCGCCCTGAGTGGGGGTCTCCCCGGCCTCACCTTACTCATCTTCCCGCTGCTCATGTCGGCGGGTTCATTGGTTCACGAACACAGAACCAGCTCCGGAGCTGTGAGGTAACTTGTTTTCCTTCTCGGGTCCTCCCTCGGTTCTGGAACTGAGGGGCGGAGCTACGCGGCTCCGAGCATGTGTGTGCGTTACTGGACATCTTTAAACTCCTGATTGGTCCACCTCCGACAGGGCGCGCTTAGATTCTCATTCCTGATTGGCTGATTTTATATTTCTTGCCACTCGGTAGATTACGTTTTAATACCTGTTGTCAAATTACTATTATTTTTTATTTATTAAGGAGATAAATTCATACCGGGAGACAGGGATCAAATATAGTAGCTATATTTATATACATATGTATATTTTAGACAGTTTTTCTGTTGAATTTCCATGTTTTTGTTTTTTATTTTATTTTATATTAGCATTTTTGTTGTTGCCTGTCCAAACAACAAATGTTCATTAAGTTTAAATTGAATAAAGATGCAAATTGGCAGCCAGCTAAGTCTGATGCAATTGTAAAAGCATTGTGTTGTCCTTGTCAAATAAATAAAATAGACAAATAAAATAAAATAAATAATTAAAAATAAAATGACATTGACAACAATTAAGCTGTGACATAATAAATGTTTATTGTCAGATATTACACTAGATTTTTGTTTTCTAAGATAATATTAGATAACTATATATAGAATTTTTTAATCAAATTTGCAAACTTTTTTTTACTTGCAATAAAATTCTTCATTGATTTTAATTGAAAAACGATTAAGCATTATTTTGATTTGAAAGAAAATAAAAGCACTTTATTAAAAATATTTTTGATTTTTTTTTTTTAGAAATATTCTTTATAATCATTTCAAATTTAATTCTAGAAAGTTTTTGAACATATTTTCTAGAATTATAATGGAAAGAATTCTGTTCTTTGCAATATTACTTTTATACTCCTTTTTCCTACCTTTCTATAACTGTCGCAGTAAAACAGCATCTGGATGGTCTGAGGGACGTTTTATAACAAACCAGCTAGAAAGCTTTATAAATCGTTCATTCACTCTCACTCGTGGTGCCATGTAATCTCCAGCTGTGTCACTGCTCGCGACAGGAAACTTTTATGAGCAAAAAATAAAATATCTACATCAAGAAAAGACAAATCATCTTAAATTCAAACTAGAGCATGCTGGGAAACTCCATCCGACTGCCTCCTACACACTACAGTGGTGGTCGACCTTCATTTTAATGTTTGGCATCGCATTTTTTTGACCACGGCGGACCATTAAAGGACTTCCAGGCAGAACCATGCTGGGACCCGTAGTTTCAGTCAGGACCACCATGGAGTCTGTAGAGAAACCACTTTTGAGAGGCACATTTGCCCACTTTTAAGCAACGTGAGCCCAACATAGAAATGCTGGCAGGGAAGTCAACCTTCTGTGTTGCATAGGCAGCTAACAATTGTACATTTTAGTGCAATACCTGCAGTCTCCAACTGTTCTCCTCTGTCTTATGCAGAAAAAAAAAAGGCAATAAATCTTACCCAAAACAAGGAAAATAAAAATCAGACAGACTAAACTGAGCTGGATGATGAACAGGTAAAAGCCATCTGACCCACATGAAACCAGTGGGCTCATCTTTGAGTTCATCTACATCTCAGTCAGGTGTGAAAACGCTGGCTGGCGTTTCTGGAATAATCGCAGGCTTTTGGGGTTATGACTGGGCGTGAAGCTGCTCTGGAGGTCCTAAAGTCATAAAGTGACAAAGAAAATGCTTTATGATTTACGAGGTTGATGTTTCACATCGGCCAAAACAACTTTTCGGATAAATAAATAAATAAATAACTGCAGGAACAGTTTATCAGAACACTGAAAGTTTTCACACGGTCCAGTCTGCGGCGTGATGAGGCAACCGCTGAGGCATTTACCGCCTTCCAAAAGTCAGACATTTGAGGTCTAAACGTGCAGCTGTGCAGCTGTGCTGCTTCTTCTCCTGCTCCTGCAGGTGCAACAGACAGCTTTACGTGCAACATGGTGCTGCATGATCGAAGCAGCTTGTCCAGATGATGAGATTTTAAAATTTGGGTGCTGAAGTTGCTGGTCTGAGCCGTGACCTACTGCAATTAAACCCTGATCATCAGGAAGCGCACCACAGCTCAGCGACTCATCAACTTTCTTTCCCTCCGCAGTAGCAGGAATACGTGTATCCTCTTCTTAAGGGATACCAGTGGCCACGCCTGTGAGAAAATGTCCAGTTCACAAGTCGCTGATACTTTGTGGGATCTTCTGTGGAGGTCTCCAGTCTCGCCTGCAGTTACAGTTCCACTCTACAGAGACAAATGCGTCAGCAGCAGCATCTAGTGGTGATAGTGGAGAACTGCAAGACATTTCTTAGCCAGTTACCATCCTTTTGCTCCCATGAAGACACATGAATGCAGTTTTTTTTTAAATATACATAAAGTTTAATTAAAATGATTGCCCTCAAACCTCACTTAATCTTTCAAATGGCCTATGAACTACACTTAAGGGACTCCAGAACTATGAGACCACCAAGAAAATCCACCAGGAACTCTACACTGCTATCTCCAAGCACTTTGCTCCATGTAAGAGAGCTGGTTGATGGATCATCGTGAAGTACAGGAAGAAAAATTCTGTCAGAAGCAAATCTGGATGTGATGGCGAGAGGAGGATTTCCAGAACTTTGGAGATCCAAACAGTAGGAGGTGACAGCAGGAATCCCTGGAAGTCTGCAAGATTATTACTGACAAAATAACTTCTTCTGGACTTGATGTTTCTTGAAGAACATCAGGAGCAACTACACATGGATAACAACTGTCCCACTTTAAAAGCTCATAATCAGTGTAAGCAACAATCAGATGCTGATCAATATGTATACAAGTAAACATCTTAATTCAAATATGAACTCCTTTCAGTGTATTTAGTTTTATTTATTTATTTTTTTAGCACCAGCTAACGTCTACATAATAAATAAATAAATAAATAAGACTAAAAAATAAACAGCACTTGAAGCTTTTGGTAAATCAGGAACAATCGATCAACATGCTGATGGACGCTCACGTTTGTGTCGAGAAACACTCACAGCTGAAACGATAAATGAAGGACGTTCAAACATCTTAAAAGGTTCAGGATCTCCACTTCTGATTCACATGACTAGCTCTCATTAATCAAACTCTTTTCCTCAGATTAAGTTCAGTAATCAGATTACTGTGGTCCATGTAAATGTAGTCGGTGTCAGTCCCAGGCCAGGTAGATATGAGGAGGCTCCTGATGGAAACATTATCCCAAATCCAAACGTGGAACATGATGATCTGCTGTGGTGTGACCCCCTAAAAGGGAAAAGCCAAAAGAAGTAGAGGAAGAAATTATGAGGGCTCTTCATCGCCGTGGCGATGGAGGTCATGGTCTAAGAAGAACTCCAGCGGCCACACAGCGAGACGCTGGCGCCAGACCAAGAAGGTCTGAAACGTGGAAGTCTGGAAGTCCCCATACCATGAAGGAAGTTGCAAAGGCTACGCAGCAGAGTGGGTTTCCCCACAGCTGGGGGGCTGCTGGATCAGCTCCTCGCTCTGTCGTGTGTCAAAATGACTTTGGGCGGGACACTGAACAACAAAGGCGTCCAGAGCCAGTGTTGCCATGGTGCCGGCCTCAAACGCAGATAAACGGGGTTGGGTCATCTGACTGAAAAGAATGTGTTATGATCACGCGGTTGCTGTGACGACCCATAAAAGGAAAAAAAACACAAAACAAAAGATGTTTCGAGTAAAATTCAACATCTTAAACGAAACTTGGATTTGCCAAATCAACAAGGGAGCTGGCACACATGACGCCATTTATGACTTTAGTTTTCTTAACAACCATATCCTGATGGGGGAATTACAATGATACCAGCTTTTTACATATAAAAAACAACAACAACAAAACAAAACAAAAAGAGCTCTGCTTGATCTTGACCAAGCAGCATCCGTCCTACTTCTGATTGATACTCATCCAGGAAGTATGTTTTGTTGCAGTTTCTCCACTGACCACCAGGTGCTGGCTCCAAAACATCAAAGCTCCATGGACCTCCATGTTAAAAGCAGCAGAATAAAACATATTTACATCCTTGTGCAAAAGTCGTTTCAATTTTACATCCTTTACTGTATATAGTATATATATATTGCTATATTAAGCAATATAGCTATCGCTGGACATCATTTGTTGTACTTGACTAGTAGGTGCAGCATCCTCAACCCAGATTCCATGAAAGGGGATTAATAATCCCAACCTTTGCTGTATGAAGGTGAAAGCAAACGTCTGACTTGGTTCATGGTGACCAAAGCGAGAACATTCCCTGCATACCGACGGTTGTGATTAGACCACATCCATGTATGCACATACAGGCTTCGCCTTAAAGCTCAGGGCTGTAATACTCTTCTGAAGCTCTCAGCCTGCCTCAATCCCTTAGTCACTTCCATATGTGTTAGTCCCAGTTGCAGGTATATTAGAGCCGAATGTTTCTCTGAGTTATGACATATGTGCAATAACATGCCCCCCCCCATCTCCCCCACAAACCCCATCCCCCAATCCACCAAACTGCACGTGCAGTAATGCAGCCTATTCCTTTTACTCATATTCTAAGAATTTCCGGCTCATGGAAGGAAAGAAAAAAAAAACAATGGAGGGCTAATTGTTCTTTTGTGAGCTTTGACTCTCTTTAGTACGATGAAGAGGAGGGAGCTGAAGAGCAGGAGAGATGGAATAAAACGGAGGTGAGAAAGGTGGAGTAACAAAATACCGAGGGACCACGAGAGGCAGGAAGCTGGTGCTTTAGACTGGAATGAAGGAGTGGGGTGGGGGGTGAAGTGGGGGGAGGGTCAGGTTGGAGGAAAGGTGGACGTGAGGGAGGATGGAGGTGTTGAGAGTCAAGTTCGACCCCGATTCTAGGGAATGGAATGATTTACAAATCTCCTAAACCTGTATTTTATTCACCACAGGGCATTGAAAAGAAAACATTAAGAAAAGTAAAAATGCTTGAACTGTAATTTAATCATCCCTTCTTCTTCTAACAACAGTCCACACTCGTCTGGGAACCAAGGAGAGCAGCTTCTGGAGGTCTGGGAGACGAATGTGGTCCAGTTCTTGTCTGATAAGGGGCTGGATCTGCTCAGCAGTCCTGGATCTTTTTGTTTTTATGGTATTTTTGTTTCGTGATGTTTTCAGTCGGTCTTCGATCCTCAGGCAGGTTCACCACCCAGACTCTTCTACTAGGAAGCTGAGCTTTTGTAAAAGGTGCATGTGGCTTAGCATTGTCCTGCTGAAAGATGGAAGATCTTCCTTGAAAAAGACAGTCCCTGGACATATGTTGCTCTGAAACCAAACCAGCCTCACTTCCCCTCTAACTACTGTTCATAAAGGCCCACTAGAGCCAGAAGATCCAGAGGGCTAACTGGAGTCAGAAGATCTGGAGGGCCTACTCGAGAAGGAAAATCCAGACGGCCAACTAGAGTCAGAAGATCTGGAGGGCCTACTAGAACCAGAAGATCCCGAGGGCCTACTAGAGAAGGAAGATCCAGATGGCCAACTAGAGTCAGAAGATCTGGAGGGCCTACTAGAGCCAGAAGCCAGGTTTTTGAACTGTGATAACAACGGTCTCCTGTCCTCTGGAGGAGTAGAGTTGACCAGTTGACCATGGGTGGGACTGGTGCCCTCCAAGCAGAAGTCCAAAGTGCCTGTTTCTCCAGTTTCTGGAGAAATGGGGAGGGTCGAGAAGCCCAAACTGACCCCAGGACAGTTTTATCCCAGAGAGGGAGGTGGCGTTTCTGGACCATGATCACATCCCATCCCACGTGTCCATGTAGACCCCCAGCTGGCCCAAAACTGGGCTACTAGGGTACAGAGTGGGCGTGGGCTTGCAGATGGCAGATGGCGTTTCAGCAAATAAGAAGCAAATTATACGGAGATACGGGCTCAAAAGGTGAGGAGGGCAGGTTTTTAAAAGTCGTAATTCTACATCCAAACTGTGCAAGAACACAACGAGAAAAACTCACAAATGTCAAAAAATTGCTTTTTTTTTTTTTTTTAGAACAAAAATTCATATTTTTTTGCACTAAAGTTCCAATTATTTAAAAAAAAAAATTACATTAAAGTTAAAAAGTTGCAATTTTGTGAAATTCTGATTTTTACAACAAAAGTCTCGATCTTGAAAATTTTTTTTCACTTTTTTTTTTACAATAAAAATCAAGATTTTTTAAATCTGCAATTTTTAAAGAAAACAATTAGCTGTTTTAGGAGGTAAAGTCTCAATTTTATGATGAAATAAGTTGCAATTTTTGGAGAAATTTGTGAATTTATGAAAACAACAAAACACAACAAAAACCTTACAATATTGTAAAAAAAAACATCTAAATCTTGTAATTTTACATTTTCTGTTTTAATTGGTCATTTTACAAGAAAAAGCTTTAGATTTTATTTCAAAAGTATATTTATTACGAAGGTCTGGATTTTTGTGAATTTTAGATTTTATGGCAGAAAATTGTATAGAAAATCTCTCTTTTACAGAAAAAGTTCAAAATTTACCATTTTACAACAAAATTAGCTTTTTTTTTTACAAAAAGAAAAGTCACATATTGTTTTTATTTGTGATTTTCGTTAAAAGAGGTTTGATTTTAATCGTAAATAGCGCTTTTTCAGAACACGTAAAGACGATTCCCAAAAAATTCAAATTAAATAAAATTTTGTACGAAAGTTTACTTCATGATAAAGCTCGTCGATTTTTGTGAAATATGAGATTTTCTGTCAAAAACGGACTTCTCCGTTTTTCCTTTCTTTTTTAAAACCTTTTCTTTTTTTTTTAACGACCGAGTCCAGGAACTAGCGGGAAATCTGACATGACAGCCATCCCTCCCATGGTAACCATGGTGATGAAAAGGCGCTTGACCCCCCGTCTTGGATGGCGAGTGCGTCAGACCTGTGGAATCTGTTGATCAA
Source organism: Arrhamphus sclerolepis (assembly GCA_037176975.1). Classification (NCBI taxonomy): domain Eukaryota; kingdom Metazoa; phylum Chordata; class Actinopteri; order Beloniformes; family Hemiramphidae; genus Arrhamphus; species Arrhamphus sclerolepis. The sequence goes on along the minus strand of JBAMYA010015842.1, from coordinate 16,945 downwards.
ATTCTGCGCTGCAGTTAATGAGATGTTCGGTGTCCTGACGGTTTCACGCGTCCTGAAAGCGTTTTGGAGGCTGCAGGTTTTCGAACCCTGGACAGACTCGGCCTCCCTGAGATGCTCCTGCTGTACCTGCAACGCCGTTGGCCTCTTGACCTTTGACCTAATCATGATCCTCCAGGTGTCTCTCCAGCCATCAAATTCAATACGTTTGTTCTGTTGTGAATAAAATACGAGTTTATGACGTTTCTAAATCATCACATTCTCTTTTTATTCACATTTTACACATCATTCCAACATTTTGGGAATTAGAGGGTAGTAAATCTTTTGGGGTGTAAGATGTGGAACATGTGGAACGTATCACCAACATGAATTCCTCCGTGAGGCAGAGCAGCCACGTTCAGTCGATGTCCTCGCTGAAGCTCCATGTTTCTGGAGACATTACGGGTAATGCCAGGTGCTTTTCTTTTGGTCCCGTCCTTCTTGACGGCAGGATTTACGGTCTCGAGGAAGTGGAAGGACTTGGACCACACTTGGAGGTAGATGAGAAAGACGAGGACAGAGTGGGAACCCGGGCCAAGAGGAAATGAGGGGGGGCTTCGTGAAGCTCGATGACGGATTGTGTAAGACAGCACAAAGCCAGAGGCTGATAAGCTGCAGCTGTCGAAGGATCGAAAGAGCGAGACAGCGGTGGGGAGAGCGGGTGAGATGGCGAGGACACGAAGGAGCACGTGTCCTCGTTTATTGCACCGATGAGTTCAGTAAAAGCCAGCGCTGATCACCCCCGCTGACAGGTTCAGAGCCTGGACGAGCACCAAGCTCAACATTTCTGAGCGTAAGAGAAGAAAATGTTTTTGCACATAGTTTCTTGTGGGGAGGTGTTTCTTTTCGGGGCGGTGTTGGGATCCGTTGGGGTCTTACTGAGGGAGGAAATGGTTTTGCGTCTTTCCCTTTTTTACCCACGATCAGCTTTCATCTGTGCGACCGCTGCACACAACAACAGGCATTCCTCAAATCCAGCTCAGAACTGGGAAAAGATCTTTGTTTTCAAGCCGCAGGAATCCGGTCTGTGACAGCCGCCTCCAGATCTGGACTTTTTTTCCCAGGAAATTACCTTCTTCTATTTTTTCCAGACATGTAGGAGTGTGATGATTACATCTATTTCTATTCAGTCTTCCATTCTTCGCTGGATTTCGAGGGTGGGGGGGCGTTGCATCTAAATTTAACCCCAACCGGTCGCTGTTCCTTCCTGAGCTGGGTGTGTGTTAGTAGTGCATGCCTGTGGCTCCGGGCCTCTCTGTTGCTTAAGGCCAATCTAAACTTTATTCTAAAACAGGAATCACACATACATATGAAACCGCTGTCACGGCGCCAGGCCTCTACCATTATTATCTTTTTTTTTGTTGTTGTTTGTGGCAGCGAGAACGCAGCTCGAACTTTAAATCGACCACCAGCAGGATTGGCGTGGTGTCATTTGTACATCGCATTTGCTGTAGAGTTCAAACTGGGAGTGCAGGCGCCTCCCAGTGCAGAGCATGTGCTTCCCTGGAGGTGAGCTGGGAGCTCCCAGACCAGGACTTCCAGCTCCAGTTTCATCTGGACATCAGCACCTGCAGAGCTCACAAGGCTTTAAAGGCCACTACGAAATCAAATTTGAATCCAAAACGTCGTCTCTCATTGCGTTAGTCACCTACAGCATCTGTGCGTGCAGTTTACAGTAACTTTGCAACCAGTAACTTTGCATCCAGTAACTTTGCATCCAGTAACTTTGCATCCATCCTTCATCTGGAACAACGCAAAAGAACCTGAAACCAAAAAACCACTAAAATTATTTTTAGCTTTACTTCAACTTATAAGGAGACAAATCCACCAATGCCTGTGGACAATCCGATTCACCGTGGCGACGTGAACTGGTGTGTGTGACCCGATCAAAGCGTGCGGAGTTAGCCAGATGCTAACTTTAGGATGAAGCGATCTAGCATACGCAAGACCAGGAAGACCTTTGAAAGCTGAAAAAAGAATTTTAAAATCAACCCAAAAGGGAACTGGGACCAGCGAGCAGTTGTGTTTTTAGTTCCAGTTAAAAGACGAGCTGCAGCGTTCTGAACCACCTGCAGCTGTCAGAACGGCATCGGGCTCATCCCATAATAAAGCACATCATGGTAATCTCAGCCAGCTGTGATAAGGCGTGGATTACAGAGTCAAACTGATGCAGAGAGAGACATGGAGGTGGACAAAGCTGGACTCAACCACTGGTTTAATCTGTGACTCCAGTTTAAGATCACAGTCCAGGCTTGTTCCTGTACGGGTCAGGTACTGGTTCAGAGGACCCACATTAGCCTGGACTTCAGAGGCATCACAAACAACAGGACCTCAGTCTTCGTACCACTGAGGTGTAAGAACATCACTGACGTCCATGCGGTGATGCCCGCAGCTGAAGGAGCTGGTTTGTGGAAAAGCTCATTTCTTTTCTTAAAGGCATGTGTGACGTATTTCTGTCCCTCTCCTCTCTCTGTCCTTCATCCTCTCTGTCCTGTCTCCCTCCTCATGTCTTCCCTTACCCAGCTGGCTATCAGCAGGAGGGTCCCCCTAGAACCGACCCAGGTCCTGGTTCAGGTTTCTTCTGTCCTCTGTTGGATTTGCCCTGAGCTCGGGGGTCATGATCTGGGGAGATCGAGACGACTTTGTTGTAAATAGACACTACATAAATAAAACTGAATTAAACTGAACAAGTTCTTTGTTTTCTCACTGGTTCCTGGTTGATTTTGTAACAGAAGCTGGCAGATGAAGTAATGTGGTCGTGCTATGGAAACCATAGCAACAATATTTCCAACGGTGGCAACAGACAACGGCGCTTGTCAACCAGAGAGGGCGCTAAAGAGCACAATCTTCCGTGGCGTTGCTTTAAATAGTTCATTTCTGCTACAGAGAAGGAAGATCAGAGAAGGACAATCAGAGAAGGACGATCAGAGAAGGAAGACTGCTTTCTGTTTGGAGCCAGCCCCCAGTGGTCGTTGGAGGAACTGCAGTTTTTGAAACTTTTCAAACTGAAATGTCGCTCCTTGATCAGAACAGTTAATTTATAGCGACGACGATGATGTGGTAATGTCATTTCGTCTGGCCTGGAAGTGTCTCAGTGTCTTATGTAATGCGTCCCACCTGAGTCCTGCATCCTTCAACAGGACAGAGCTTGAGAACTTTTTTCTTTTTTTTTAAGAGAACCACATGAACTCTTGACTCTCACTGCCAGAAGTTGTTTATACCCACAATCCATCTGCAGAATGTTGTTTATTGATGCTGAGTGACTCTCCAGCAGCTGCGCAGGAATAGTTGGACAACAAATTTAGTGACAAATCCAGTAATAAGCTGTAGCACAGAAATGCTCTGAGGCGAATGCTTCAGCCGCTCTAACAACATGAGGAATCCGTGAAAGAGCTCTTTCCCAAGTTATTGACATAACAGCCGCTCATTATGTAACTACATGTAGAAGACCTCTTTTCCCAGAATTCCCAGTAAAGACTTGGCATGCGTCTTGTTAGAAATGTACGTTTGTGGCCTGAGACTTCATCATCGGTTCAAACCTGAGCTAATTAAAAAGAGGCCATAAAAAGAGATAAGACAACATCTCCTCCTCTTGGATAATTGGGATTTAACTGGTTCCCACACCCCTGCAGCCGGGGTCGGTCACTGCAGGATGACGTAGAGCAGAAGGCTCCACGTTCCCACGCCGCTCAGCATGTGATGCCGAGCCACTGGGACCAGGCATGCACACACAAACATGCCAGGGGGTTAAATTAAAGGCACACATGGATCTCTGCATGCAAACGCTCACAAAAATACATCAAAACAGAACGTTCACACAGCGAGCTTAAAAAAAAAAAGAAGCCACCAGAGGTCAGAGGTCGGAGTTCTCCACGACGCTGAGAAGCCTGCTGGCCTCAGTTTACACGGCGGCGAACTCGCCGGCAGCGCTGAGCCATCACAACACAAGCGCTATTGTAGCTGCGCAGATGTGGCTTAGACGGGGAGAAGCAGCGATCCTCCATGTCGTCTTTAAGGACGAGGCCAAAGAAAACACACGCACACACACACACACACACACACACACACACACACACACACACAGCTTCTGGAGGCAAACAAGTCGCTTTCATTTCCTTAAAGCTGCTGTTTTCTACATGTCAACACAGAAACGTATACATTTCATATTTCTGTCATGTTAACCACTGATTTATAGCAAAAAGAAAAGAAGAATTTGGTCAATTATTCATGAGAAACCAGATAAATGACTGAAAAAATATCTGTTTTTGTTGTCCTCGCTGTATTTTATTGGGAATATGTGCCAGTAATGTAGATTATGTTCTTTATTATTTAATCTCTATGTCGTAGCAGCGCGTCAGCTAGTTGTTCGAGGCTTTTCAGACGTGGATGCCAGCTCATCTTTACCATCTTTACCACATCGATATAAAACAAAAGCTCCCTTTTCAACCATGTTCATGGCGCTGGTTTAAGGGGGTGGAGTCAGCATCTTAACTCTGCCCCGCCCCTTTCTTTTGGTTTGAGTGTTCTTTTTAAATTGGTGTGACAGCTCTGAGCTGCGACTACAGCAGTGAGGTGTAAAATTAACTGGAGCCAAGGATGGAGAAGATTCATCTCTGATCTGAGTCTGTGATGTCACAGCGCCCTTTATATCTGAAATGCTCAATAAATGAAAAGGCCAGTCTTACGTGGCCCCAAACTAAGTTCTAAGACAATTTTTTAAAAACTGTTTAAAACCCGCAAACACAAGTTTCATGATGTATTCTCTTTAAAATGTGATAGTTTTATTGTAAACTACATCACTGGATTAATATAAAAACTTTATGACACCATAATCGACAAACAGAAGAATGGCAAACATGTATTGTCTAAAGGTCAGCATTGGGGTTTAAAAACATTAATTAAAACAACAAAAAGGAACTTGAAAATATTGTAGTTGTGCTTCAGCAACAAGACAAATTCTCCACATTCTTCTAAACTTCTATCAAGGACTGAAACAGACAAGCTAGCTGTCGTTGTCTGTAAGCAGGACAGGCAAATCAGACTCGCTTATGACCACTAGGGGGGGTCATTCTCTCTCATTTACAGCCTGGTACAAAACAAAAACAAAAACAGTTTTGTCTTCATGACACTTGTACAACTGAGACACATTTATGCATAATTCTGTTTGAGTAACAGCTGCAGGCTACGGTGTCAGACGCCTAGCCGTCATCGCTTTCCCTACACTTCTGAGCCGCTAATAAAGACCTAAAAGAGCAAAATCATTCTTTTTTAAAGGTAATTTGGCTGTTTGTCGCCGCTTACATGATACCATAATTCTGGAGGCTGATCTGTGGCGTAACCAGTGACGTTCACCGTGTGCCAGTCCAGCCAACAACAACAAAAACGGTTGCAGTTTACTTGGTGGAACTTCTTCCTGAATCATTTTAATCATCACTTCACGTGTTCACACTGAGAACCAAGAAAAAGGCAGAAATATCCCGCTTATGTCTCAGGTCTGGTATTCAAGACTTCACACATCAAACACTCCTCGCCTTGTTTCCGTAGTGACATCTGAAGCAGATTTGATCAGAAGATCGTATGTCGGCAGGTGTACGATAATTATTATATTTGTATGATAATTTAGTCCTCTGTACAACCAACAATCAGAAATGTACAATAAGTTGACCATTCTGTGAATGTGCGGTAGAAACCAGTAATCAGCACATTCAAGGCATTTATGTTCCCACGTGACACGTTTCCAGCCAATCACGCTCTGCTTAGCGTGACATACGGGTGATGTACGATAATTTTGAGTCCCTGGTACGATAATTCTACATTTCCCACCTGGCAACGCTGTACGTCGGGTTCACACTGTATGATTTCAGCTGTCGTAGATCTCACACAGAGACAAGAGCGAAGAAGAAAGATGGAACCATTTTAAAGACGGGCTGTGACCATTGACAGTATATAATTGTGGACAAGCCTTCATGTGACATCACCCATTTGTTTCTATTGAGCTTTTGACATCCACTTTTCCTCAAACTGCATGGCGCCATGCTGCCAAGAGGCGGGACAAAGCTAGCTCTCTTTCAAGTAAATGAATCTGATTGGTCAGCTTTCTGCTACGGTGTAACATCCCCCCATGTTCAGTTGTCATGGATATAGCATCTAAATATAGACCAAAACCGACTTTTGCACCAGACTGAAAATATGTTTAATTCTGCAACGCTGACACTGAACCCGGGGGTCAGCGAGGATTTGCTTTGTTTTACGTTGTGCCATGCGGCTAGCATTAGCATGAAGACTGTAAAGATCGTACAGTGTGGCAACAGTAAGCATGAGCAAGCCGAGCTAAAATGGTTACTTTGTGGTTATTGAGGGGTAGTGGACGTGTTCCAACCAGCTATCGTGCTTCTTAATTCTTTCTTTTTTGGGCGGGAAAACAGCAACAACGAGGACGAACACTATTTGGGCTTTAAGGTGATGTCAGCGAAAGGTTAGCCCAGTTCTGTTTATGCAGTCTACGGTACGATGGATTTCTGAAGAAATCCTGTAGAAAAGTTCAGGGAAAACCAAAGTCTGTCCTCAGAGGAGCTTGAACATCTGTGTCCACGTGGTTCTCGTGGAGGTTTTTCTGTTGAGGACCTGACGCATAAGAGCATAAACCTGCCTGCTGGTGTTTACCCACAATCCCATCATGCACGGCACATGCACACTGACCTTCGTCAGCCTCATCCTCCCGCTCTCGCTCCACTCCAGACTCCTTCTCTTCACAGACGAGCTTCTGACCACCGGCACCGGCTGCACCTCTCCCTCCCCGCACCAGTCCGAGCTCAGGACGCAACCCATAAAGGTGGAGGTGGTGGGGGGTGGGGGTGGGGGGTGTCCGGGACTCTCTCAGCTCTCCGTCTGTCCTCCCCTTCTCCTCCTCCCTCTGCGTCCTCCTCTCCTGGTCTTCTCAGCAGACTCTGAGCCAGTGGTCCTGGGCTGCTGTTTTTGTCAGCTGGAGAGGAGGAGACCGAGGCCCTGCCCCCTTTCCTGGCTCTGGTTCAGCCCCGTTAACGGGGACAGGAGGAAGGATACTCTCTCTGCTCCCTTTAAAAACAACTCTGCCTCCCCCCCCACCCCCTCTTTGTTTCACATGCATCAACTTTTCTCAGCTTTAACTACGTCCTTCTCTGTGCTTCTTCTCATCATTAAAACCTCCTTCTGGTGCTTTCCTTCTTCGTTCTGGTCTTCCAGTCCCATCCCAGAGCCTCTCCCTCTCCTCCTGCTCCTCCAGCACCCCTCCACCAACGGTTGCCTCATTCTTATATATACAATCACCTCTCTGTTCTCACCCCTCCTCCCTCCCTCTCCTCCTCAGCTCCCCTCTGCTTCCTGCTCTGAGGTACAGGCCGTTGCTCCCTCGCTACCCGGCCAACACATTGTTGGTGCCGTGCTGGAAAAGTCCAAGAAAACCACGACGACGGTGACGGCAGCTGCGAGGATGCTGCCCGAGTCTTGGAGCGAGCGTTTGGCAGCCTGAACCTTTCCTTGTTTACGCTGCAGTGGCCTCGTTGTTGCACGCGTGCAGCAAAAATGCTCCTTCAGCTCAGAATCCACACCCAGACTGGCAAGAAACCCAAAAAAAGGGAATCATTTGCTGTTAATTACTTCATTGAAAGCTGATTGGCCTCAGTCGTTTTGCACATCTGGAGTCTGGTTAATGAAATGAGTTTGGAGATGTGGATCAGGGCAAAACTTACACAAACCGTCTGTAAATAGAGACAGTTTCTGTGAGTGTGGCCCACCGGTGAAGTACGGAGGAGGGAGCGTCATGATTTGGGCTTCCATCAAAAAAAAAAGAAAAAGGTTCCAACGTTTACCGAAGGGTCGCCGGTTCAATCCCCGGCCGGTACCAATGATGTGGGCGGGAGGAGTGAACAAGCCCTTCCCATGTCCACATACAGGTGCCCTGGAGCAAGGCACCTGAAACCCCCACCGGCTCCCCGGGCACCACACCGCTCTCGGTCTATCAGCCCAGATGGGTCAAATGTGGAGTGGGAATTTCCCCACGGGGATAAATAATAGTATATCACAAAAAAAAAGATGTGCGGGACAGCGGTCCTGAAGGCCGGAGGTTTGGACCCCAGATGTAGACGTCGGGTGATGCATCGCAGCAGCGACTGCAAACATAGATGTAAATCCTGCACAAAATGGCTTTAAAAAAAAAAAAAAATCCCCCTTTTAGAGTGGTCCAGAGAGATGTTGTGAAATGACCTCCAGAAAGCCACCTAGTGGTCAGTGGAGGAACTGCAACAAAGCGTACTTCCTGGGTGAGCTTCCACCTGGAAGTGGCATTGCTGCTGACTGGTTTCAGCCAGACATTAACTGCAAACCGATGAACGCTGAAGAGCATTGTGTTTGTCTGCTGTTGTGACTAAGATGACGGTGATGATTAGCGGGTTCACGGCTGTGAGTCGTCATGTGAGAAGATGCTGGATTCCTTCCCGTTTCTGGTTTAAATGACCATGTGCATTTGTAAAACGACCCTTCAGCGTGAAAACAATCCCCCTCCTCGCTAGCTCTTTGCTGTTGTTTATTTCTACTCCCTCCACTGTTTTGGCCGCTGTGCGAGAGCTCTCAAGGCTCAGAAGAGAGAGACCGTACCCCTTAAAAGGCAAATTCTTGATGCTCCTCCAAAAGCACCTCTCTTCCTCCCCCTCACAGCCTCGTATTGACTCCCTCCATGTCCCCCTTTTCCTCTCAGTGTCTCCCTCTCCTTTCTCAGACGAAAACCGCTGGCCATGTCATCCCGTCTCTGCATCTCCTCCATCCCTGTCCGTCAGGCCTCCCTCCAGCTGACCTCAGACCCACTTTTCACTCCTCTCTGTGTTTCAGACATGAGCTCAGGCTGTAAACGGTGTTTACAGCAACCCCCTCCTGGCTTTACATGCCATGACATTAACTCCTAATCAGCTGCCATCCAGACAGCATCTTGGGGAAAGAGCTGCAGACGGACCTGCTATCTGAAGCCTGAAAGCTCAAGAAATGATCCAGATTTCATCTGATAAGAAGTTATGTGGCGGTAAAAGAGCACGGTTACGACACGTCACCTTCTTCTACGTTGGCTTTTTGGCAAAAATGTGGCATTGCAGAGAATCTTGGCAGAACTCTGTCAGTCTGGATCTTTGATTAAAGATTAACGACAGGCTTCTGGATGAGGGCTTTTGATTGGGCGGAAACGAGAGCAAACAGGGCAGAATCCCAGAGAAGATCAACTAAGACCAAATATGGAGAAAGAAAGAGAAAGGGATTGTAGTGCAGGGAAACAAAGGAGCTCAGAAACAGACAGAGTTGTGGTGATGTCAGGGACGGTGCGGTCCAAAGACAAGTGTTTGTTGACTGAGGATCCTCAAGTCTGGCGTTTGCAGAGCAGGAGTGTGATGGCGTTAACATTCCCCGGCGATGAGCGGGCCGCTGCTGAACTCGCCCTCCTGCTTTACAAGCATCTGTTGTTGTTGTGTCAGTTTTTAGACTGTTGCACAACTTGTGTGTGAGTTTTTCAGGCTGCGGTCCAGCTCCACATCCCTGTAACATCACACACAGACGCTGAACTGCCTGGACCCGAGATCGATGCCATGCACGATCCTTTCTGAGAGATTCTGCCCCCTAGTGGTCTGGCAGGAACCCTACAGGAAGACCAGTGGACGTAGTTTTGAATTTAATAGTTTATTTTGTTTTCAATTTGATTATTTCAGTTTAGTTAGTTTAACAAGCACATCCATAGTTAAAGTTTTACAGATCTTGACAAAAACAATATGAAAGACTTCCATCAGTCACATTTCATTAAACTTTTAGGACAGCAGTCTTTGTCTGAACAGGCAGCATTTTTAGGAACAATTTTTAAAAATAAAGTAAACATTAAACAAGAGTTGAGGGGAGATCATAATGAGTCTCATTGTGGAGATGAGTGACACACACACACACACACGCACACACACACACGCACACACCCACACACACACATGTGCCCCTCCCTCTACAGATCAGTAACTTGTTCTGCAGTTCAGGCCTCCTTTAGACCAAAACAATCTGATCCAATGTTTTTTTTTTTGTTTTTTTTGTGGACTTGTGTCCAGGTGAGGTCCAGCAGGTTTCTACTTCTCTTGTTCCTGTTCACACAAAATACAGAAACAAAGAGAAGCAAAGCACGAAAACTAACAATTGTGTCTGCACAGACGAGGACGTAGAGCTGCTGCTAAACACAACGCTAAAGGTGCAAGAAAACGTGGACTGGCTATGCTGCCACCCTCAGAAAATGGGGCGTTGGGTCCAGAGGCATGTGATCTGAGACAGGAACAGGATCAGAAGCCACGGGGCCGGGTACAGGATCAAGATCAGGATCAGAAGCCACAGGGCAGGGTACAGAAACAGGATCAGAAGCCACAGGGCCAGGTACAGGATCAAGAACAGGATCAGAAGCCACAGGGCCAGGTACAGGATCAAGAACAGGATCAGAAGCCACGGGGCCAGGTACAGGATGTGAGGCACCAGGATCAGGGCGCTGGCAGAGGCTGAGGCGCCGTTTGAGGCTGAGCCTGAGGTGGTGGCGTCTGGGGCTTAGAGGCGTCAGGGACCACCATAGATTTTGGGGATCAGGGCTTCGTACCCCCTCTTCTCGACCTCAGAAGGACAGGCTCTGAGGGCCCCCGAATGGCAAAACCTACGGTGGTCCCTGACGCCTCTCAGAGAGTGTACACGGGGACAATGTATCAGCTCATTTATACCCAAATATACTCCAATATATTTAGTTTTACAAGGTAACTTCCTTAAAATCTGTCATGAATGTAATATTTTGATTCTTCTGAGCGTGAGCGCAGTCAGAACCACAGACCATAAGTCTGGTCAGTTGTAGCACATCATCCAGGTGTTGTGTTTTTATGCAGACTGTGTAATACATACTGACAGGATTGTTTTACATTTGTGGTACAAAACTAGTTTGTGTTTTTTAAAAAGGTTCATGGTCATGTGATCTGCTGGAGTTCATTCTAAGTTGCCTGAGTCTTTGAAAAAGAAAAAAGAAAAAAGGATCTACTGCAGTTTCCAGTTTTACCAACTCTGATGTTTAAACAGAACTGCTCAGGAGGTTATCTAATGAGGAGCAGTTTATGGGTAAAAAAGCCGGAGGTCAGAGGAGAGCGAGCAGAGAGGTTCAAGCTAACTCAAGAAGACATTTCTTTAAAAAGTTCATCTCTGAGCTGCTGAACCCGTAGACCCGGACAGCTCGCTTTTCAGACTGCGCTGAAACCAAACAGAACTCTCACAAAGCAGCATCTCGTGATAACAAAGTTTTCAGCTGGTAGATTTCCAAATATCTGATCTTTTCCAGCAAAGTGCCAGTAAAGTGATGTGATCTCCAACCTCCAACCTTTTCTAGTGGAGTTTGTGTGTGTGGAGCCTTAAATACGATGTTTTTCTTATGTTCATGCAGTATAACCTTCTTCTTCCCGTTAGTGGGATCCCTGTGAGCTCACCAAGCAGCAACCATCCCACTTCCAGGGTGAAGCTCAACCTGGAAGTATGTTTAGTTGCAGTTCCTCCACTGACCTCTAGGTGCTGGCTCCACAGCAGAGCAAAAGCTGATTGCCCTCCATGTTAAATGATCTTTACAGCATTTGAATTTTTTGTACCACAACAGATAAATATATATGAAACAATAAAGCTGACCAATCAGAGACGACTCCCGCCCAGTGAGAACGCCTCTCTTTTCCTTTCCTACTTTCCATAGAACATAATTATCAGCCGTTAGCTTGTAAACACAATAAATAACCCTGTTCCTGGATATTTCAGCAACAGAAAAAACAACTCCTCCTCCTCCTCTTCCTCCTCATCCCCCTCCTCCTCCTCCTGGTTTGTCCAGTATTTACAGTAAATGCGACCTCCAGACTGAAGAGGAAGGGGGCCGTACGGCTCATCATCATCATCTCTGCTGGCGTAGCGCTGCTTTTGGAATGACCAGCTGACACATCTGGAAGGAAACATCGGTTTTCCTGCAGATGGACGTCATCTCCAGTCCAGTCCAGTCTCTCTCATCAGCACGAATCAGCATCAATCCCACCTTTGTATTGTTTTTTTAATACATTTATGTGTCTGTCTTGAACTTTTTATCTACTAAAGGAGACCTCACGAGCTGTTTGCTCTCTGTACAAATCTATGGGTCACATGACTGGATAATCTGTCCATTATATACAGTCTATGGCTCCTATGTGCCTCCCATTAGGCCATTGGCAGACGTTTATTTCATTTTTACGTCTTCTTTTATATTTCTTCAAATATTTTTTAGCCCCTTGAGCGGCTGCTGCTCGTCTGCTGATGCTGGTTCTCTTAAATTTCCTGACGGTGGGGATCAATAAAGTTTTAGAGGTTAATCTCTTTTTGTTTGAGTAAAATCAAACTCCTGTTCGATGAGGTTTTAGATGTAAGAGCAGAAGAACCGACGCAGGATGCGGTTCAGGGATCAGAGAGAACATTTCACGCCTGCAGCGCCCACTGAACATGGAAATAATGTTCACGATAAGAGAAGAAAAGCAAACAGCTGATGAACGATGAGGGTTTTTTCTCTGTGTGTGCAGGCAGACGTCATTTTTGAGCAGAGAGAGAGTACAAAAGCAGGAAACGGTCTGTCCGAGAGGCGGCTACTTTAATCACCTTCAAAAAAAAAAAAAAAAGACAGGAAACAGAAACTGGAAATGTGTCATATACATTTTTTTTTTGATGATCCAGCAGACAGAAACTCACATCCAGAACTTCGTTATGAGCTTGAACAACTCAGATTACAGCCAAATGAAAGCAGTCTGAACGCAGCATGCAGCTCATGTCCTGGTGCTGTTGTGGTTCCTCTGTTCCTTTGTGGGCATCATCACCGCCTAAATCAGGCCTCATCCTGCTGTCCAACAGTCCAGCAGCTCCAGCGTAAAACTTCACATCTCAGCTCTCTGAGCTGGGCTCTGCTCGGGCCTCTTTTCGTCCTCTCTGTTTCCAGGATTTCTGTCCCGGCCGCCGCGTCGTGTCTGCCAACCTGCTGCCTTGCCTGCCAGGTCGGAAATAACGCTGGAGGAATTTTGGATGTTTCTGCGCAATTGTAATAAATCCACTTCTGCTCAACCAATAGCAGGCTCATAAAAGAGGCTCTGAACGTACAAAGATACAACGCAAGCACTCTTAACTGTTTCATGCCCACATTTCTTTTCTTTCTTTCTTTTTTTTTTAAAGTGTCATTGACTACCTCTGAAGTCCTGCAACGTGATGTTTAATTCTTTCATTTTCATTTTCAAGTTTGACTCTTTTGCAGTTTTTCCTTTCTGTTGTTGACATAAAGCGTTTAACAGTTCTCGTTTAAAAACCTGGATGTCTTGCCCTCCTCTGTTGCAGTTCCGGCTTCATGGGGTCTTTCACCAGGCAGAAACCGCCTCACTTCAACCAGGAAATACGTTTTCTTGCAGTTCCTCCAGTGACCACTAGGTGCTGGCTCCAAAACAGACCAAATCTCCATTGACCTCCATTTTAAAAGCAATTGCAGCAGAATTAAATATATTTACAGCCTGCTACTAAAATGTAAAGTTAGATTTTACATCAACTGTACAGGGGTGAATTTTTTTGTATCATATCAGATTTATTTTTATAAACAATAAAGCTGACCAATCAGATGTCGTGTGATGTGCTTCACTCAGAGGCTCTCTGAAATCTGTGGGTCGTCAGAATTTTACAGTCAATGATTTTTCCTAGCGCCCCTGCTGGTGGGGGCGTGGCCTTTGCAGGGGTGGGGGTGTGGTGTGCCCATAGGGGGATCAAAAACAGCAAAAAGTGCTTTTGCCGCGAGATGCCAAGAAGCTAGCTGCAAAAACTACAGCGTTGCATCAACAGGCGTTCTCGCCAGTGACAGAAGTCCTCCAGAGGCGCCGTGCAGCAGCTAAGAAGAACCCGTCTGCTCTGCTCCAATGAAAGTTCATCCTGAACTTTGTACTGAAAGTGTGTAAAAAGGGTTGTTTGTAGAGACACTGCTGTCCTCCCGCTGCAAACCAAGAGAGTTCACGGCCTCAGTAAATGATTCATGAATGAGCTGATTTTTCTGACTTCTAGATGTGTTTTTCATTGGTTTCCTGGACTTCATAGTAACAGAATCAACAAGTAAAGACATTCCTGGCATGCATCATCTATCCCAGTTTATGCTTATGGCATTTATAAACATTCCTTTTGTAGCTTTCCAAAGCTTTAAACTGAATATTGTACGAGCTAAGCAACTTATTTTGCTTTTTTGGTGCTTTGGAACTTCCAGGTTTTATGTTGGACCCCCTTCCTCATACCAACCTGTCCGTTTATCCAGCCTTGGGGCTGTTACCATGAGAACTATCTTGAAGTGGGCTTTGTGAGTTCTTTGTGTCATCCAAAGACACAAACTTTTTGAAGGTCTTCATCAGAGATCTAGATCAATAAGCAGTTTGGAGGATGACTAAACCTTCTTTCTGGGACAACTGAACAACAACATTTCTGTCTCTGAGGATGAACGTCTGACATGTAAAAGCAGGAACTCGCTGACTTTGGTTCTTCGGGGGATTGGTCATCGATGACGGAGGAGACACACGAGACACCAGCATGCAGATGGTTTGTACGTGCAGCTGAAAGTTGGGGATGTCTTAATTAATGACATGTGCGTGCTCTTTTTCGATTATGTGTCATTATTGTCTCTCTTTCACGTCATCTCAGATCCCAGGCAGACGCAGCACGGCTTGGACTTAACTGGATTATATTTAACTTTGTAAACTTTGTTGTGAGTTGGATCCATGGAGCCAAAGTGAATTGAATGAAACTGAAAACAGAAACATCTGGTTGACCCTGCTCCTCAAACACGACCTCCAAGTCCAACAGCCCCTCAGACCAAAACTGGTCCACCCAAAGGTCCAAACCCTAAAAGCAGAAACTCAGTGTGTGGTGTTCGAGACACTGACCATTAACTTCACAAACGTCCACCTGAAGACAAAAGAAGAAAGACATGAGGACGTGAAAAAGAGGAGGAAGCCTCAGTTTCTGCTTTCCAACAATTACAATACAACGTTGAGTTTAGCAGCAGTGACACGTGACATAATACTTAAATTAATCTGTTTTACTTTTTAATTTAATTTTTGAATATGTATCTATTTTAAATATAATTATATTTTATTAACTTATACATATAACTATTTTATTTTACTACAAGTTCTGAATATATATCTTTTTTATATTTATATATATCAGACATATGAGATGAGATGAGATGAGATGAGATGAGATGAGATGAGATGAGATGAGATGAGCTTCAGCTTTGCTGCCATCACCCATGTACAGGTACAGAGCAACTTTAGTTTAGCATCTAACCAGAAGTGCAGGGAGCAGTAAGAGTATTCAGCATAAATAATGTGAGAATGTACAATGTGTAAATATCTTCAGATCAGAACTGAAACATCTTCCAGAACAGAGAAAAGAAGACCTGCTGCCTTCGACTCGACTGTTTCTGGATTTCTGAGGTCTTGAAGACTGAAAATGTTCAGCTCTCTGACTAAAACCTGCCTTTTAAAGCCGCTTTCCATCGTTCTCAGGGACTTTGTCAGTGAGTCAGAGGCGCCCTCTTGTGGCTGAACTGAGGCATCGTTCTGAGGCTGAAACAGAGACATTAGTGGTTCACAGACGTCAACAAGGAGTTAAAGTCACAACTGATTTTTAATCCACTCATTTCCAGCACTTCATATTTTTTTGTTATTGAATAAAATGTCTGTATTTAATCAAGATCATCTGTAAAATTCGGAATAAAGAATTTTATTTCCATCCATCCATCATCTATACTCGCTATTTCCTATGCAGGGTCATGTGGGTCCGCTGGAGCCTATCCCAGCTCACTTTGGGTGAAAGGCAGGGGAATTTTATTTCATTTTAGTTTTTTCTATATGCTGACTCATACACTTGTTGTATTTTATTTTTCTCAGGACTAATTTCATGTTTTTCGTGTAAATCAGTGAACTTTTATGGTTCTGCTTAATTAAATAAAATATCACCAACAAGAGACAGAAACGCTCAAAAGACTATTTATCACCATGAGTTTTAAAATATCAGCAGCGACACGCTATGATGAACTTCATAGTTATGGATGTAAAATCAGACAGGAAAGAGTTTTTTTTTCTTGCTTTAGTTCTTTCAACACTAAATAACAAAAAACAGACAGGAAATGTTTAAAATACATGACAAAATCCCCCAGATGAACATGAAATAAGCACATTTACAAAAAGGACACAAACAACAAGAATTCTGGTTAAAAGTAAACGCATTCCACTGAATAAGAACAATAAAAAAAACTTATGAGTTTCAGGAAGACGCCTAACAGCAACATTTACCTGTTAGAACCCATCTTTAAATTATAATCTCAGCATTCTGGTCCTCAGTTGGATTACTAAGCAGACAGACAACAAATTATTCCCATTTATCTTAAAGCAAAGGTGTCAAACTCAATTTCATCCTGGGCCACATGATCACCATGGTTACCGTTAAAAGGCCACATCATCATCATTGTTACTGTTAAAGGGCCATATCATTACCATGGTTACCTTTAAAGGGCCACATCAACACCTTACTGTTAAAGGGTTGATTGTTGGTTTACTTTCTTAACCTATGAATTTTAAAATCTCAAATTTCATAAATTTTGCCATTTTTAAATCCAGACTTTCATCAACCAGCTGCTCTCCACCTCGGTTATTCCACCTTAAAGCAGCTGCTCTCCACCTCGGTTATTCCACCTTAAAGCAGCCACTCTCCACCTCAGTTATTCCACCTTAAAGCAGCCACTCTCCACCTCAGTTATTCCACCTTAAAGCAGCTGCTCTCCACCTCAGTTATTCCACCTTAAAGCAGCTGCTCTCCA